>BRYE01000023.1:24501654-24504154 GCA_030159115.1 Actinidia arguta var. hypoleuca
GTGACCCAATTAAGTTAAATAGGTCGAATTATTATCAAACCAATATTTTACATTACTCAAATTCATAATGGCGCGCGCACGCACACACACACACACACACTCACACAAGTGTGTGTGTGTATATATATATATACGTGTATTATGATGATGTCATATATGCGTCTTAATTATATATATATATATATATATATATATAATATTTTGTAACCTTACAACCTTCACCACTTAAAAAAATTTTATCCTTGAAATTAGATAAACATACTAGATGGGTTAAAAAGATCTGGATATTTTGCACGAACCATTGACTCGCACTTTCACGTAGCCTCTTTCATGTCATGATAAAGCCATAAAATCTTCACCAATAGAATGGTCTTCCTTTTAAGAATTTGATCCCGTGTGTCCAACACACGAATTGGTCACTCCTCATAAATGACATCCTCGTTGATGATAAGATCTCTCCAATCTAAAACGTGCGAAGGATCGGACTCATACTTTTGCAACATCAAAATGTAAAATACGTTATGTACATTGGCCAACCTCGGTGGTAAAGCAAGATAATACGCTACGGCTACAATACGATCAAGGATATCGAACGGACCAATAAACCTTAGCGATAGCTTGTTGCTATCCCCAAAATGCATCAATCCCCTTTTGGTGAAACCTTCAAGAATACGTGGTTTTCAACAGTAAACTCCAAGTGATGTTTTCTTCGATTGACGTAACTCTTCTGGCAACTCTGTGTTGTGAGTAAACGCTTTTTAATCAAAATCACTTTCTTGGTCTTATCACGAATCCATTCTGACTTTGCAAGTTCTGCCTCTCTAATGTTGATCCAACAAATAGGTAACCTATACGATCTACTGTACAATACTTTAAAAGGTGTCATATCGATGCTCACTTGATAGCTGTTGTTGTCCACAAATTCCACTAAATGTAGATGATCCTCCAAAGTCAAGCACATATGCCCGAAGTATGTCATCTAGAATCTGAATAATACACTCAGACTGCTTGTTGGTTTGAGGATGAAATGTTGTGCTGACTCTCAAATCCCAGCCAAGAGCTGACTGCATCCCCTTCCAAGAAATTGATGTAAAACACGGATCTCTATTAGAAATGATAGATATCGAAACCCTGTGAAGTTGAACAATTTCACGAATGTAAATGACACCAAGATACTAAGTCGAATATGACAAACGGATAGGAATAAAGTGCGCAAATTTTTTCAAACGATCGACCACAACCCAAATGGTGTCGTGCCCTCTCAGTAATCTAGGTAAACCTAACACGAAGTTCATCATGACATGCTCCCATTTTCATTCAGCAACTGACAATAGTTGTAACAAACATTCTAGTTTTTGGTGCTCTGGTTTTATGTGTTGGCAAGTCAAATATTTTGAAATGAACAAGGCAACATCCTTCTTCATTCACCGCCACCAAAACTGGCAACACAAATCATGATACATCTTTATCCTTCTAAGATGAACTACAAGTCGTGAATGATGAAACTCACGAAGAATGTCATCCCTATTAGACAAAGGTATAAATAATCTAGACTTGTACCTTAAACCCTAGTCCAGATGCAAAACCCAATCTGTTGGTCCTACACCTCTAGCAATGCAATCGTAAATCGTCTTGGCCTTTATATTTTGTTGTTGTGTCCTAATAACTCAACTGATGATAGATGGCTTCGCGGACAATGTGAACAATGTAGAAAACTCGTTTGTCTTGCTGAAAAGCAAGTCGTACTCACCGAGATCCTAAAAGCATCTACCACTCATGAATAGAAATGCTCGTCAAGTTACTAAGGGATTTCTTACTAAGCGCATCGTCCAGAACATTGGCCTTCTCGAGATGATAGTGTAATTCAAAGTTATAGTCCTCCATGTACTCCATCCATTATCAATGCCTCAAGTTTAAATCTTTCTGCATAAATAGGTACTTCAAGCTCTTATGGTTTGAGAACACTTCAAACCGTTCCCCGTATAAGTAATGTCTCCAACTTTTTAAAGAAAATATAACAGCTGCAAGCTCTAAGTTGTAAGTCGGATAATTTTGCTCTTGCGTGTTCAACTAACGTGAATCGTACGCAATCACCTTGCCCAATTGCATCAAATCACACCGCAAGCCATCACGCGGAGCATTACAGTACACAGTGTACCCCAATTCTCGCTTAGGTATAACAAGAATCAATGTAAAAGTCAATTTCCTCTTAAGCTCACGAAATGAATGTTCGCAAGCGTTGCTCCAAACAAAGAAAATCCACTTTCTCATAAGTGGAGGCATCGGCACTGCTAGACGTGAAAATTTTTTCACGAATCGTTGGTAGCAACCGGTTAAGCCTTAGAAACTACAAACCTCAAACACAGTCTTCAGTCATTCCTAATTCATCACTATCTCAATTTTAGAGGAATCAACAGCTACTCCACTTCTAAAAATAATGTGACCTAAGAATTTTATCTTAGGTAACCAAAATTCACACTTGCTAAACTTAGCATACAAA
>BRYE01000023.1:24544154-24546654 GCA_030159115.1 Actinidia arguta var. hypoleuca
TAAAAGTTAAATTTTTCAAAATAGACAAAATATGAGACAGAAAAAATTTTCTTATGAATATTTATATATTTTTATGTATATCAATATATATATTTTGACCATTCTCCCTAATCAAAATTCATTAGCATTTTCTTCCATACATAGTACAGTAGTACTATATGAGAGACAGAGAGCAGCCACTTGGGAGCTTTGCCAGAAACCGAGGAAAGGCAAAGGGAAACCCGGATGGATGCGGCTTGTCTGCCTATAAAGCAAAGCACTACCAAAACCGCTCACTCAAAAGCCTTATCTTCTGCTTCTAGACTACTACCCCCATTGTTCACTTGTGGTTCAAATCAGTGTTTTGAAAATCAGATGGTTGAGCGAATCAAAAAAAATATTGGATCACAAGTCACTGGTTCAACCGCCGGTCAACCGTTATTGATTCGTGATGTCATAATTAAGTTATTAATTTATTTATTAATAATAATAAAATATTTCTTAATTTTTTACACTAGTTTTTATATTTAAAATCTAAAATTTTAAAATTAAAATATAAAATTTCTCATAAAATAGTGAACCGGACGGTTTAATCACCGGTTCAACCGGTTGGGTCGCGGTTCAACCGCAATTTTTACTGAGTTTGACTGAATTTTGACCAAAACGGATTTAGAGAGTTTACCGACCCATTTATTCGACCAATTTGCGGTTCGACCGGTGGAATCGATCGGTTCAAACCGGGTTTTAAAACCATGGTTCAAACCTTCCCATTTGACTTGTACTACTCAATTTGAGTCAACCCATTCTATTATTAGTAGGATCGGGCTTATCTGTGTTTATTTTTCGATTCCACCGATATAGTTCAAGTATTTTGAATATATCATGATGATTTAAATTATTCAAATTATAGATCTTATTGAAAAATTTAATATTGTAAAAAATTATTTTGATCGGATACAGATCAATAGTCGACCAATAACAATTTATATCAAGATAAATGAGTATATTTTTATGTGACATATTTATTAAGTTATAAAACAGTACTGAACGGTTACTGATAGTGTCCGTAATTTTTTACATTACTGATTTTTATGTTTATCATCAAAATAAACCCAAAAAGAGACCTCAAAAGCTTGGACTGCATCGTTGTAATCCAATTCTTGGACTTCAGATAAACAAAGTCCTTATTAGTACTACTTTCTCCGTCCGATATTATTGGTTATTTTTTAAAATTCAACTTTTTAAGAGAATATAATTATTACATGTAATTCATATTGACTTATCAATTTACCACTGTAATATAGTTTTTTTGACTTTTTACTTTGATTGTAATGTTATAAGAGTAAAAAACAAATAACAAAAGGAAAAAATTAAAAAAAAATTATTAACTTTTAAAATTGGTCTTATATTTTAGAATATCTCAAAATAAAATAATCAATCAACAAAATATGAGACAAAGGGGTCGAGTAATTTTTGTTTTAGTAAATAGAATACCACAATAATGTACATATTGGCAAAAGTAGTGCTAGCTAGTTAGAGCAGGGTCCGGATTCCTGTTCCAAATGCTTTGATAAATTATAAAATCTCTCTTGATAAATTACAAATAGACATGTATTATTTATTGGAGAGTGAAACAGGAGATGTGACAGAGCATTTGGGACAGGAAATCCCCATCCGTTAGAGCATGGTTTGTCTTTTCTCTTGCAAAAGCCATTCTTTTCTCCCAAAATACACCACAATGGCTTGTCAAATCTTTACAAATTTAATTGTGTTTTTCTTGACTCAATAAATGGCAGTTATTTTTTTGTCACATCATCTATATATGTAAAGGACCTGGCCTCTTTTTAAGTCCGGATATTGAACTTTATTGGTACAGTTCAAACTTTTAATTTAGGTTAATTTGAATTCATTTCAATAATTCAAATGGTTAATATTGTAAACTTTGTCACAAATATCAGTATTATAAAAAATTATATTGATCAAATATAATTTAGTATTCGTTCAATATTATTTTATAACTTAATAAATGAGCGTGTCATATAAGATTATACTATTTATTTAAATATAAATTTATGTTGAATGACTATTGATATGTATTTGGTCGACGCGATATTTTACAGTACTAATAAAGTTGTTAATAAGGCCTACAATATAAATAGTTTGAATCAATAAAATAAATTTAAAATAAGACCAAAAATACTTAGAATACGTAGTTTGGGCTGGGGAGAAGTTTGGTACATATGTAAAGGCTCTTTTGGATGTATGATTTAATAAATCTCAATGAAATGATCCAAGTAATATAAAGATGGCAAAAAACTAAGAAAAGCTCGAAAATTTTATTTTTTATAGGAGAATACAACAGTTACCAAAAGCATGTAGATATTTATAATTAGATAAAAGGACCAGGTTGCAGTCCAAAAAAAGACTGTACCGGTGCAATAATTAAAATCGTTCAAATTGTATACTTGATCGAGAACTTTAATACTGTAAAAATCACGTTAATCAAATACAGATCAATAGT
>BRYE01000023.1:24559154-24569154 GCA_030159115.1 Actinidia arguta var. hypoleuca
ACTTAGAGTTGTGCCCTAAAATTATATTAAATATATACATATGTATTGAACATCAGCAACAACATTAACAACAATTTTCATTTAAAATTTTTTTTTCTTGGGAATTCTTTTAGGTTGTGTTTGGATTAAAGATTTGGTGAGAGAAAATAAAATAAAAATAACAAAAACAGATGATCCAATGATGTCAAATTATTGAATCGTATAATTTTTCTATTTTTATTTCTTTTACCAAATCTTTAATCTAAATACAACCTTAACCGGAAGTTGGAGGGAAAAAGGTGGTGGGAAAGCAAGAAAAAGAGAAGGGAGATATTCTCTTCCAATATGGGGTTGCTTTTATGAAGCTTTTGAACAAAGCTTTAACACCATGCACCTTAATTTATTATTATCTCATCACAAAAGGCAAAACTCTCCACTCCCATTATTACCCTGATTGGATGATTTGGTGGCACAGAAACAAAGAAAGAAACAAAGTGAGAAAATGCCAGACTATGTGAAGAAGAATCCTAATTCTTTTTCTCAAGAATGAGAACAAAACCACCCATTTTGACGAATGACGATGGACCACGTGGCGAGGTGCCGTGGACACGTCGTGGTGGGCATTGGCTTGAGTTAGGGGCTTTGTATTCTTTGAAGTGGTCCAACCATTTAACACCATGATGGTGAGAACAGTACTAGTTGTGGCTACAAGGGCTTACCTTTTGAAACCACCATCTCTATATTGGTGGCCAGCCTTTCATAACCCAAGTATATTTATGATGCAGCGATACGTATAAGAAATCAATAATCAAAAGTTAACCGTTGATTCTGAATAATGTCGGTTTGGATTTCTTTCCCAAACCTGTTGATTCAAGCAAATACCAAGTAAATAGGCATCAAACGTTCATTGATTCGCAAGAATACCAAACGATTGGATAAACAATGCAAACTTGCACATAAACTATATTAATATGTCAAAAGCTGTTGAAAACGTCACAAAAATAGTATAAATAGGCTGCACGAAATCCTAGGGCCCAAGACAAACTGGGTTAAAAGAAAATTTTACGAAAATCTTTAAAAAAAAACTCAAAATACTAAACAGGCCAAAAATCATATTTAGAAGCATTTTTTTGTATTTTCCTGGGCTGATACATGATGTAATAGTTTTCAAAGGCCTTCACCTCGTCGTGCGCTTTCCGAAAATATATTATAATAGAAAAACGGAGTTACGCAACAAAAATTATGGCCGATTAAAGTTTACCAACTATGCAGGCACAACGACGCCCCCGGGTCTCCAAAATAATCTTCTACAATGCTATCCGCATCCTCCTCCCCAGGTTGGAAATAATTCGCCCTTGAATTCAGCACCACCTCCTCCTCATCCAAGTTATGACCACGATAAGGCATGAGATGCTTCACATTGAACATGTCAAAAGTGTTGGCATGGCTTGGCAGCTTCAATCGATAGGCATTAGGATTGATCTTCTCGATGATCTCATACGGCCCAACTTTTCGAGTTGCCAGTTTGCTATACTCGTGCACCGAATATCGATCCTTGGTCAGCACTGTCCACACAAAATCCCCCACTTAGCTTGTTACAATTTCCGATCCCAAGATTTTAGATTTTTCCCTACTAAACACCGCAACAAGTTACCCAACGAACGATTCACTACCTCGGTCTGTCCATCTGACTGAGGATGGTACACACTGCTAAAGTCTAATTTCGTGTTAGTCAACCGCTATAAGAACTTCCAAAAGTGGCTAAGGAACTTGGAGTCCCTATCGGAAACAATGGACGTAAGAAGTCCATGAAGACGATACACCTCTCGAAAGTATAATTGTGCAATGTTGACGACATTGTTGGTCTTCTTACACCCAATGAAGTGCACTATTTTCGTGAGCCTATCCACCACCACAAAGATAGAGTCACTGCCCTGTTGTGTGCGTGGCAGCCCTAGGACAAAGTCCATGCTCACATTCGCCAAAGGCCACTTTGGAATTTGCAATGGCATGTATAACTCGATATTAGTGGCTGTCCCTTTCGAAACCTGGAAGATTCAACAGCCCTCAACAAACTTGGCCACCTCACGTCGCATGGAAGGCCGATAGTAAGAATCGACCACAAGCTGGAATGTCTTTATCTCTCCCCATATGCCCTTCATCATGCAACTCCTTGATGATCTTGAGGCATAAGCTTGACTGTGGTACATACAATTGAGTCCCCTTGAACAAGAACCCATCAAGCAACACATAATCCTCACGCTGCCCTATTTGAACCTCATGGATAATAAGTGCAAAAGTAGGATCAGTCCCCAATAACTCGTGAAAAGTATCAAACCCAATTACCTCGGCACGTAAAGTGGTGAGTAAACAAGTGCGGCAGCTAAGAGCATCGACCACCCTATTCTGAATCTCAGAACATGTCTTAGTGGGTGCATGAAATTACGTGCTAATAACCGCCCCACGAAACCTACGATACACGTGCACGTGGCAATCGCTCAGTCATGCGTCCATACCAAAGGAGCCCTAGGGGCGGGTGAGGGACCTCGACGCCTATACTCGAATGTGCCCGCAACCTAACCAAATTTAGACGTGTGGCTCTAATATTTATGGCAGAGTGATAGACCAAGACAGAGAAAAGACAGTTAGCAGGCACCGGCTTGACCACCAAGCAACTTCTAAAGAGCAAACACGTTCAACTCACATTACCTCGGAGAGCATCAACCCAGCTCATGCGAACTGAAGGACAATTGTAAGGGGATAAATTATATAATAACATAATCTAACCTTGCTAGGGCAGGAACCTAGTCAAGTTATCGCTATAAGGCTAGCTCGATGGTTCCCTGCGCTGGAGCTCGGTACGGACACTATTCAACACTAGCCTTGCTAAGGCAGAGGTCCCCGTCAAGCTGTAGCTACAGAGTGAGCTCGGAGGTCCTCTGCGCCGGAGCTCGGAGTAGTCACTACCAAAAATAAATATCGTCCGGTCTAAGGCCTTCGTTACTTCCGAGGTGTTGCTGCTCAACGAGTTCGGAACAATAACTGCGCTGGAAGCTTGGATAAGGGACAACGGCCAGTGGTATTTCCAAGGGATGTCAGGAGACAGAAGGTGACTTGCACATCGGAGTACCTTTTGATAGCCCCCACGCCTGGATGAAGACGTCTATAGTTGATCATGAGCTACTAGTCACGTCGTAGGGGTATGGCTGGGTCAGCCACCTACTAACTAACACAGCAGTCAGCGCGTATGAGCACGTGCTGAGCTACAGTCTATCGAGTGACATGACAGCTAGCGCGTCAAGCTACGCACTGAGCTAGAGAATAAAATGGAACACTATTGTTCTCACAGAGGTATGTGCAACTTGGCTATTGAGATTACACACACACTTTCTCTCTCTACATTTTCAGAAGTCTAACTTGACCGTCAGAGAGCCGTTTCTCGGAAACATCTCCAACGGTCGTTCTCACTGTTCTTGTGGTTGCAGCTAGGGCAACGCAGGTTAACCGGACGAAGGGTTGAAGCTACCTACGCAAACGTAGAATTGCCGGGTGTCTATCCTCAATTTCCTCTCCTCTCATTCTAAAAACAACAATCCTACAGTAATTAAATAGTTACATTACTATTTTGAGACTCCATTTGGATACATGTAACTTTGAAATCAAGGAATTTAGTATTTAATTTTAATAAAATATAAACTCGTGAAATTTGAGTGGAAAGGGATTAGAGTAGAAAATACTATTTCTTGTAAAGATATAGACAGATAGATAGATATAACAGGAAAGAAAACGATATGGCATAGTTTTCTGTACTGTTCTGTTCTGTTCTGTTCTTCTTTTAGGTTCAAACTTTTCTGGGGTCTTTAGGGTTTTGCTGTCGGGAATTTTTTAAAATAACAGGAGATTGATTGTAGGTTGTTGGATGTAGATATATAAGCATATATTGACATGTACAATTAGCTCTTATCCTCTAATGTGGTATTTGCTGTCCAGAAAAATGGATACCTATTTGTCCCTATAGATTCTAACTACAGTGACTAATTTCATTTTATTAAAAATAAATTGGTTCTTTTAGAACAAAAGTTACTGTGACTAGTATTAATCCTATTATAGGAATATTACATTTTGCAATTGCAGTGCGATTCCCCACGTTGTGTGAACTGTGGAATACTTGGCCGTCATTGATCTGTCTTCCTATAATTGCAAAGTGTGTGCCTACAAGTGTATGAACTATGGAATACATGGGTGTTATAGTTATATTATTTGGATTTCGAGGGACTTTAGGCAAAATATTTGAATTTTGAGGAGCTAGTGTATTACTATTTATAACTGAACCTCTAGCTCGGACCTATACATGATTTTAAGTTTGGTAAGACGAATGTACGTATAAAATACAAAACTTATAACGTAGGCATGAACTACAATATATATTTCAACATCTTGGCGATGAACTTATATAATTCAAAAATATTCATAGCAATTATTGTTATAAAACTGGAGTTTATTTGAGGGTGGCGGTCAATTCGAAGCTGAGCATATTTGTTTCTATTTCTGCTTCTATTTATGAGCCAAAACCCACTTCGTTTTTGTTTCACATCATATTTGTTTCTGCTTCTGCTTATGGACCAAAATCCACTTTAAAAAAAATTTAAAAAAAATAATTTTGAAACTCTTCATATTTTGATGTTCAATTTCTGCTCTTGAATAATCAAAATTTTAACTTTGACAGTACAACTTATGAATCATGATTCCCAAAATGTGTAAGCAATGGCTAGTTGGCTATATACAACTTAGTTCCATGGATGAGACACCACTAGCTTTTATTTGTTGAGTTTGTGGCTTTTACTATAACCATCTCCATTACATTTCTTTGTCCTTTAGCCCATACCAAGAAAAGGAATTTTTAAATCAGTATCAAGCACAATGAATGGAATAAAATTATTGAAAAATTGGACATGGGCCCACAATTAGCCCACATAACGAGTTTTGGTGGTTCTCAATTGTCCACAAAACTGATGTTATGGGCTGAGTTGTTACAAAGTCATGAACATGGGCCGACTTGTGGGGCCAGGCCCATTATCATTCTAATCCTTGCAACCTGAAAAGCAACACGTGTTATAGGCCCAGCAACGCTTGAATGTTGAAATATCAAAAGAATGGACCAATTTGTGGGCCAGGCCCACTACCTAATACCAGTGTTATAGGCCCAGCAAGGCTTGAATGTTGACAAATCACGGGGACCTGGACCAATTTGCAGGCCAGGCCAATTCTCATATGTATTTACTGTTCATATTACCGATTACATTTTCTGTGCTTGTGTTGTTTGTATATTTCTCTATTGTTCTCATATTTTCAAGTCAGAATGATTAAATCTGAGGAATATATGGCCATTTTATCTGTTTCGATTTTTGAATTTTTTCGTCTTTAGTAAAAAAAAATCGCCGTTTGATCAAAATTTTATATTTTTTCAGTTCCTCTTGACAAAAGGAGTTTGAAAATGTAAAAAAAAATATCAAATTTAAAAAAACGTTCACTAAAGACAAAAAAAAAATATGATAAAAGTTATTTTTTCATCTATAGTAACTTCTTCTCAAATTAGATAAAAAAATTTATATTTTCAGATTCCTCTTGTCAAGAGGAACTGAAAAAGTATAAAATTTTAATTAAACGGTGAAGAAAATTCACTAAAAACGAAAAAACTCAAAACTCAAAACAACAAAAATTCTAAAAAAACTTACCCAAGAAAAAGGTAAATTTTTAATAATAATAATAATAATAATAATAATAATAATAATTTATGTCCAATAATAATAATAATAATAATAATAATGATGATAACCATGGTGTAGTAAACAAACAAATTATGTCTGATAATTATGGCGCAAATGGGGTACACATTAAAATTTTACTAATCATGTTGTAGTCATAATAGAGTCTCACACACAAGAAACAGGTAAGGTGGACAACCAGGTACAAAACCACAAACAAAAACAAGTTGCACAAATCTTTTGTCTTGTCAAGATTTAGGAAGATAGCTAAATCATGCCCCTGACTGAGTCACCTTTTCAGTAACCACCCTGCCTTATCCAATTTCATTGGACTCATCCAAATAAAGGAAAGTTAAAATAATTTTGGTTCTATCTACTATGCCTTCTTAACCATTTTTTAGTATTCTTGGATTTAAATAATTACATGCATTGGCCAAAATTATGTTTTAACTTGGTATATGACTCCATTGCACGAATCTGGGTTCTAGTTTAAGTGGTCATCCCTGGATTTTCAAGTTTAGAGTTTTGGATTCGAGCTAATGGATCAACATCGACACTCCTGTTATAACTATTAATATTTAACCGCTTATGGTGTACAGTATAACCTCTTTAAGTTAATAGTCATGAGACCACCTAAATTTTATTAATTTAGCGATGTATCAATTTATCGATAAATTAATAATTATTTTAATTATCAAGATTTTTTTTTTTTTTGGCTTTATGCACTTATCAATGTTCGATAAATTCGATTTATCACAACAAATGACCAAGGTAAGATTTAAAGTACTATAATATGTATCTAACCAATTAATACTTCGTTGAATTATGTACCACAAAGATCCAATGTATTCAACATATTTAAAACAATTACATACAATGTATATTGAATCAAAACAAACACTATTTAACCTAACACAATTTCTTGTTGTTTATGGCTTATTGCGAACAATTAAAGATAAGATTCAGTTAGATTTGAACTTCAACAAAAGATAAGCTGCTCTTTATTCATATTTTGAGAAAACTTCATAGTCAATTTATTATTTACTTTTTATCTAATTATTAATTTATAAAATATTTGGACCTATTAAATACAAAATAAATATTTAAAATGTATTATCTTATAATTTTATGGAGATTTTTAATTTATCATGTTGGTCCCTAGTCGAGATCAGATAATTTTATTATTTTAAAAAAAATAATTTATTGAATATTAATTTAAAGAGATTCTATTGTATATGATTGGCAAAGGAAAAAAAATGGCTCCGTTGGCATTATCGAATTTGGTGAATGAACCGGTCCGTAAAGATTAAAAAAAAACGGTCTTGGGGACTCTTGTCAAGGTTGGGTGGAAGTGTGAATTTACTCATTCACCCCTCATCGTTTCGTTATCTTTTTATAAAACAAACAAAATAAATTAAAAATATAATAAAGGAATAAAATTATTGAAACTCCCACTTTGAGAGATGTTTGGTAATCTCACTGATATCTTCTCAATCATGCACGATGCAAGGGGCCAAAAGCCTTGTTTCAGGCATGATTTGGTCCCCACGGCATGCTTCAAGGTTAAGGCCCACATCGTCCACAGTGACCATGTCCTCATTTAGGAAATTCATGGCAACAAAATGATTCAAAACCAATCACTCGCTAGGCTGGAAACATAAATACCAATTTAAAGTTAGGTATATAATTGCAGATTTTAAAGCTTCCTATGAAGTTTGAATTGCACTTTTACACGAATCCGCCTAAAAATTTAAAATTTATATAATAATACGAAATAACAGATCATATCTATTTCGAGTCATGCAAATCATTAATGACTCGTAAGCATTATTTGCATTGAATTCGAGATACGATCATAACAATATTGTCACTTTTTGCCGCAATGATAGTCCAAAGACCCCTAATTTACTTATCACACTCTTGCCAAAAAAAAATTGTCCAAGGTGAAAAGTGGTTGGGCAATATCTATCACCTATATTTTAGGGTTTCAAATGGATGTCAAGTAGTTGATTTTCACAGACAAACACAAATATAGAAAGATAATCCAACCATTACTCCTATTATGATTGTGGATCTCGTCATGGAAAAAAAAATAACATGACTTTCTAAATTTTTGCATTTACTGAAATTCAAAACAAAAAAGTCAAAAGTCAAAATCCAAATAAAAGATTTGATATTATTATTATTATTATTATCGAAAAAAATTTAGGAAAGTGGAGACAGAATGAAGGAGAAAAATCCAAAATGGATTTGTATTAGATAAGAGAGGGGCATTATTAATTGATCATGTGGCGTAAGTCAAGATTCTCATGCTGATTTTGTCTCATATTAGAGATTTATCTCCTGTCATATCTTAATTTCTTGGTATGAATGGATGGGAGAGGAGGGTCATGGTGGAGGTACGCACTTTCATTTCCCTCTCACAAGGGCAATTCGTTTGGCCAAACTTCCACTCATGTACAATGTGAAAAATTGACAATCCAAACCCTCTCTCTCTATATCTATCTATCTATCTATATATTTGATTCCAAAAACCAAAATCCTAATTGAAATTTAATACAAGATTAGGCTTTTATGGGCCCATTTGCACTCTTTTCTAGGCTCTTTTTAAGGTAGTTTAAATTGATTAGGTTTAAAGAATTATAATGGAAAAGGGAAATTGTCTAGATATGAGCATGTTGATAGTATGTAATTAGTACACTAGTAATATATTTATAGGTTTACAATAGAGTGTTAGCTTATAAATTCAGCCAGTGAGTAAGTTTTGTCTTTAGTGAATTTTTATTTATTTATAAATTTGAACAAAATTTTATATTTTCAGATTCCTCTCGTCTAGAAGAACTACAAAAATATAATTTTTTAATCTAATGATTTAAAAAAAACTCAAAAAATAAAATAGCTAAAAGTTCTGTATAAATAATTATTTGAAGTAGTAATTCTTCAATTTATCTTATCTTGACTTTGTTCTTGTCTCTAGCTCAACTACTCTTTATCACCTCAAATTTGCCAATAAGTTTGTCTCGGCTCGTCATATTTAAGATTTTATTTTTAAAGTAAGATCTACGACAGCTAATACGCATGCAACGTATCCCATTGATTTTCAACCTTCGTAATGGAAAAATTTCACACTTTTCGGGTAATACCCCAATGCACTTTATAACGAAACCATTTATAATTCAAACTCATATAAATGCATGGTTTTAAATTGCATCTGGTATTACCCCAAACATGGAATAGCTTCTCATAATCTATCAACTTCTCAATATAATAAGCCTACCAATTGCGAAATTTTATACTAATTAATCCATAGTATATGCCTCTGAATAGGAATCTTTTACCCATTTCCCCACAAATTACCATGACTAGAGTGAGTTTGGGATAAAGTTACAAACATCACATGTCTACAACTAATGCTCCATCTTTTTATGCCTTCCTCTCCAATTTCTTTATTTGCTCCAATGAGAACCCTAGTCACCATCTGTGTAAAATAGATTGTTTAATCCAGATGTCACCATCTACATTTTTTTTGTGCAACAAGGACAAATAGTGATCAATCTCAGCCATTGATTCAATGAACATGAACCTACAATACACCAACCCATGTGGGATGTGAGATTTTTAATTTGCTGGTAATAACTTTTAAATATGAAAAGGAGGGAAGAGAATAGAAGCATCAGAGGTTCACAATCACCTAAGAAAGATAAATTATTTTATAGTGGAGTATTAGTCAGTGATTTAATAAGAAGGTTGGGACAATTACTGGCATGGCAGCCTACCAGTCATTTATAAACTTAGCAACCGCAACAAAAGAATAGGTCTCGGGGAGTGACGGAACCAATGTTTTAATATAGACGTGACAGATATATATTTTAATTTTTATCGAATTCAAAAATTATAGAAATAGCATTAAAATATATATAATTAAGTATATTTCTTGTATTCAGATGGAGTACCTATGAAAAATAGTAATTAATTAGAAGTGGTGAATTTATATTGTTTGATAATAAATAATAAAAATACTAGTATAATAATAAAAAAAATTAAAGCGTAGGAGCCGACCGCCACCAGTATACTCCTTGGTTCCATCCTTGGTCTTAAGGCTAGAATTAGTTAATACGGAAAGGGGAACGTTTGAATTACGTTGAAAAGAAAATTGCGCTCTAAAGCTTATCGGTTTTCTTACCTAAATAGAAATACCTCAATGTAATAATAAAGGGTTAAATCCTTCTGTGAACAAAATGTACAAAATTAAAACT
>BRYE01000023.1:24586654-24591654 GCA_030159115.1 Actinidia arguta var. hypoleuca
GAAGCAATTAAAAGTCGTCTTTAACTTTTGCAAAAGGGCCCACGCTACCAAACTAATCACTAACTCATCGTACTACAGGTAACAAGGAGCATCAATCAATTTCTAGCTCATTCGTTTCACAGAAGCACAGTGACCACTCCGTTTTGTGAAACACTGGCCATTTTTAGTAAATACTAATTAATCATTTAAGAGTCACTTGATACTTCACCTATTTTATCAGGCTCAAATCTTGGCACCCCATCTCTCTTCCTTTAGTTGAGAAATAGAGTAGGAGTCAATTCCATAAGAACCAAAATATTTTTTTTACTCTTATCGACAAGAAAAATAAAAAAAATATAAATTTTGATCAATGAAAAACTCAAAAATCAAGAAACTAAAAAAAAAATAATAATAATATCCCAAACTGAACCTTAATTGGAAGATGTGCAGAGAACGATCCTTTTAGGAGGACGACTGGAGGTGAAACCTACTCAAAATTTTTATTTTCAAATTATATAAATTAATCACCTCAAAATTAAAATTATATATATATATTGTATTGTACGTGCATTCTTCTCCACTGGGTCAAATTCTTCTTTCATCCTTCAAGTTGAGAGCATCTGTTTTTCCTGTATCCTGATTCTCATACATTATTAACGTGGTAATTGTTACAGAAATTGTTTCTTAAATAATAAAAAGGAAACATCATCCGCTTCCTTTTGTTTTTTTTTGTTTTTTCCTCCGTCCCTCTTCTCTCTTTCTTGTACGTGAAACCTAAATACCTAATTAGTGGTTGTTTCTATATTTTGACAAAAGAATTTTGCAGGAAAATTAAATATGATGGTTGAATTGTAAAGGCAAGTAGTTGAAAAAAAAAAACCAAAGCTTTTGACAAAGTGAAAAGAAAATTGAGCTACAGAAGTCTTGACTTGTATTTATCCTTCTTAGTGCACGGCAAGGGCATTTTAGTAAAACAAACAAAGGTTGACTGACTATCACCTTTATGGAAAATAATATTCATACAAAGAATATTTATATACAAAAAACATTACAAAAATAATAGGACAATATTGTTTTAGTAAATAAAATTCATTTTTACGAGTTTTATGTGAGAAATTGAGAGACCATATTCTATTGCATCATTCTATATAAAAAAAACTTTGTATAAATATATCTGTTTTTATGTCATCACTACACCTTTATAAGCTTTTGAGATGCTTCACTTTTTCTTATTCTAAGCACACACCAAAATTATTTTTTATTCGTTTACCTTTTTTTCATGGAGAATTACGTTAACAAACTCAGAGTTTGACTACGAGAATAAATTAAATTTTATAGTTTTAATTATAACAAATAAAATTTTATAATTTTAATCTGGTAATAATTTAAGCCTTCTGTTAATCTACATCTACCTAGGGATTAACGAAACCAATTGGTTCTCGCTCAAAATGCGACTAAATTTTTGAGTTTTGTATTTATTTAAAATGACTAAATTTTTACGCTATCTTGGAAATGAGAATGGTTCGATTAGAACTTTAAAAAAAGAGAAAAAATATATATGACGTGATTTCAGTGTATTTTGAATGGTGACAAGTTGATTTTGTTAACCTTACATAGATAAAGATTAACAGATAATTTAAATTACAATCGAATTAAAAGTACATAATTTAATTTATTATAATTAAAATTATAAAATTTAATTTATTTCCATGATCAAATTCTTTTGAGTTTTTTTTACGTAATTCTCATAAAAAGGAAGACTGTTTACAAGATTTTGGTAACATACCATGATGCCATATGCAAGGCCTTGAGTTCCCAACATAGCAATAGAAGCACCGGCAAGCTCCACTGCCCCCAACTGCCCAGAAAAAGTGAGGCTCACAAAGCTGAGCATGTAATTGCATAGGGCCACAATTATTGAAGCCCATGATAGGAGCCAGAGCAGCCTTGACTCCCATCCAACGAGCCGAAGATACCGTCGCACCGGCACTGGCTTGCGTGCCAAAATCTCTTCAACTTCGGCGGAGGAGAAAGAAGAAGAAATTGCTTCATTAGCTTGTCCAGCCAAAAATGGCGGGTACTGATCTTCTCGAGAGTCCATGTTGTAGATGATGCCTTGAAGTTAGTACCAATTCCATGCATGATCTAATCACCAATTCACGGCCTTTTTAAAGTTGAAGGAGCTTGATTTGTTAATCTAATTAGGTAGCTTCACGTGCTTTTGATGGTTGAGAGGAAATTGTTTGTTCAGTTCAGGAATATTATAAATGTAGAGAGTCAAACATGACAAGTACGTATCATTAGTTTTTCAAAATTATTATTCAATAATTACTTATAAGTACCGGAAGAGTGAAAATACGAGGTTGTTTACAACACTTTGGTAGTTGATTTTTTTTAAATGGAGAAACAATTTGAGATATCGCAAAAAATAAAGATGTGAACAAATAAAATGAAACAAAGAAATATTATTTTATATGATAAAACTGAAAAGCCTTGCCTTCACTTTCTCTCTCACCACCAGCACCATGCACTAAAAGAATTCTATTTGAAACGTCCCACTAAAGAAGAATTTTCTTTATTTTTGGGTCAATTTCACTGAGATTTTTAACTTTTTAACAAATACAATTATCTTTCTTGTAATTTTAAAAATATCATTGACATTTCTTTCTTTTGAAACTAATGTGAAGATTTTCTCTTAGAGCTAATTTTTTTTTAAAAATAACAAACTTACCCTTTAATAATCTTCTTAATGCCCATCTTTTTGTTTTAGTTTTTTCATCAAATCTCTCCAATTTCCTCTTTTCAAATTGATAAAAAAATTTATTTTACATATTCTCTCTCTATTCATGCTACCCTCTTATTAATCTCTCTTTTCCTTCTCCATTCTTTCTTCTCTTCAACATCTGGCTACCAGCCTACCATTGTAGTCTCTTTAATTTGTATGTCCACTTTGGTAATGGATTATGCCTATCTTAATTTATACTATAATAATAAGAGATTGTTCATTTTTTGATTCAATCTTTCTTAAAGGTAAAGATTGATTATGTATACATTCCCATTTATTTGAGTCCGATCATTTGGTTGAATACTATTTCTCCCCATTATAAGGTCATTTGTTGAGCTATAAGTATCACGCACGGCTGTGGCATTGCGTATTAGACTTTCTTATGGGATCGATTGTTCAGTTTGATGTAATTCTTCGACTGTGTTTGGAAAAGGAGAGAAAAAAGTTGATGAATCTAACGGTTTAAATTTAATCTTTTACCCATATTTTTCTTTTTCCCTCCACAAAGATTTTTTCTTAGCTACCAACTAAGTTGCACCAACAATAACGTTTGTTTGTTTGAGGTAGATTATGAATTTTAAACTATACGGCACTACTCTTACTTATGGGTCAAGACAGAGACACTCAACAACCAGAGAAATTAAGATGGTTAGTTACCTTACTGTTGAGCTGAATTTTCTGTTCATAGAAGGCGGCTTTTGATCTCAATGGTCATTTTTTTCTTTTGAGTTGCTTTCCACTTTAGAATTGATTAATAGCAAACGAGAAAATGATCTTTCTATACAATACATAGGCCTTTGTCGTCTGCCCAATTCTTATCTTTTGTGCTAAGTTTGTAGGTAGCGGTTATAGTGCGTAAAAGTATTACAGAAGGGAAAAAAGTTGCTTCCATTCCTTTTCTTCTAATCTTTTCCTTTTTCACTTTTCTACACCTCAAAAAATCTAATATTTAAATTTCACATTAAAGTAAAGACCGATGATATGATTATCATTTGCTTTGATCATTTTTTATTTATAATCTGATTTGGCACGTGATTCACAAATTCGGATACAATGAGTCTGATAAATGATTCAGTTATATATATCTAACTGTTATAAATTATGTTACATCATATGATAATTTAAAATGGTCAGAATGTAAGATCAGTGTAGCATTTTTGTAAAATAAAAGTCGGGTTCTAAAAAAAACATTATATGGTTATAGCATATAGGTTATATAAAGATTTTTATTTCATAATTGTGAATGAGTCACATCAAAAATCTTTATTTTAAGAGCTTGGCTTATTTGCAGTCCTAAAATGGACAACACAAGTATTTTGAACTCGTTTTAGGCTCATTTTGAAGATCTAAATCGTTCATATTGTAAACTCTGTCGTGAAGATTAGTAGTGAAAAATATCACGTTGATCGAGCACACTTTAGTATCAGTTTAAAATAAGAGTGACACACGTAATGATACCAATTTATCTTAATATAATTGATATTGATCGAGTATTATGTGTATCCAATCAACGTGATTTTTACAGTATCAAAATCTTCACTAAGGTCTACAATATAAAAGATTTAAATAATTAAAGTGGACTCAAGACGAGATTCAAAATACTTAGACCGCACCAGTACAAATTTAGGAGACTACATAAAAGCTAAGTCCTATTTTTAACCTTAAACGGTAAAGGGTGTATAGGCAACAATTATTTTAGATGGAAAAAGATTCATTCAAGCTCAACTTGTTTTTTATCTGGCTTGAATTTAAGGTTGAGCTCAGCTCAAACATGCAATCAAACGAGCTCGAGCTTGAATCGGAAATCAAAGTCACATTACAATTTTTATTATACTATTAATACATATTTAATATAATTTGCTTTTTTGGTAAAGCGCCTTTTACTATATATATATATATATATATATATATATATATATATATGTCTAGTACATTCTATAATATCATATTTAATTGAACTGAACTTTATAGGGTTGAGCTCATATGGAGGTCACATATAGCCAGAACTAGAACGTCCTGTTTGAATATAGTTTGAGGGTGGGGAAGCCTTTGGATCGTTTACATGTATATAGAGTATATTTTATTTTATTTAAAAAAATTATTTTGATATATAGTAACTAATTTATCTATGTGTTGGTTAGAGGTTACAAATTGCGTATTGAAGCACAAATTGACGAATTAAGGGCAAATTTATAATAAATTCACAAATTCAGTGAGAGAACCTTTAGAGCGTTTA
>BRYE01000023.1:24599154-24601654 GCA_030159115.1 Actinidia arguta var. hypoleuca
GATATAAATTCTTTGGAAATTGGAACAGCTTTCTGTATTTCTATTGTCATTGCACTGGTTTGAGATCACATTAATACACTGTTTCATTATAATTTGGAAAGTTTGTGAAAATGCATGCAACTACAAAAGAGGAAATCAAAACCTCCATTTGTAGGTTTCTGTGTAGATTTTTCATAAGAAATTAAATCGATCCGATTAATGTAGCATGTCATGTGATTTGGTCATATTTGTTTTTGACCAAAAGAATAAACGGTATGATTATGAGAATATACAAAAATAGGACGAAATCACATGACTTTATATTTTTTTTGGATTAGTCTAAATTTTTCCATGTATTATATACTCTCTTCTATTTGAGAGTTTCAACTTTTTAAATGTACATACAATTATTGTATTGAAATTCAAATTTAGAGACATTAGTTTTAACTTTTTAAATAAACATGTAATTATTGTATTGAAATTCAAATGTAAAGACATTAGTTCCAATATTACCCTCTTTATTTTTTACTTTCAAACTATTTTTAACAATTTATTAAGCATAAGTTTTGGAACTTTACAAATTTTACTTTTGCAAAATGGACAATCGTTTTGGAACATTCCAAAATATAAAAGAATAACTAACGATGTGAGACGGAAGGAGTAAGTATATAAGCAAAATGATAATTTTGTAAGTCCGCTGACCTGACATCCTTGGAAAATACCAAATTACCTTAAAAGACAGTGGGTCCCATAATAGGCTAGCTTATTCAATCGCCCCAAAAAAAAGAAAATAGAAAAAATAGAATCATGGTTTACCATTTTTGAAAGAGTATTCATTAGAACAATATTCTACGATTATCATTTTTATTTATCATTTGATGTGATACATCTCATAACTACATATACAAAAATACAGTGGGTCCCACAAATAAGTAACTTACATCAAAAAATTAAGAAAATTTCCATATAAGATAATAAATTTAGAAAAATCCTACATCATCAGAATTTGGACCAAATTTTTTTTTTTATTTCAAATTGAATTATTCAGATTTACTTGAGGGTGTGACTCTCTCGTAACCAGGTGAATCTAACCCACTTATTTTGAATTATAAAATTTTTTCTTGATCTAAATTCTGAAACCGTGGCCATGCTGATAAATCAAGTAGTAAAAACAAATGTTTATCATCTCATTTTGTATTTTTCTTCTTGAGTAGTGTAATCATTTTATTACCAAAAACCAAAGGAAGTAGGATTGAGAACATCATGAACTATATAGTATTGACAACATCTTGGGCCGGATTAGCTAAATTGGATTGCATTGGCTATATAATTATCTGTCATATAACATGCATCAATCATTGCTTTCCATTTTATTAGCTAATTATCTACCCTATAGCGTGCATGATTCGCCTAATATTATGTAAAAAGAGAATCATCATCGGATGGGCCAAACAAAGGATTTAATATTTTCTCACCAAATACAAGCCCAAATTCAATGTTTGCCAGCAGACGAAAATATTTAGAAAATAAACACATAAATAGTAAGTATAAATATTTGAAAATGCTATCTGTAGAGGCAGACATTCCAAGGCACCAACGAGAGAGAGAGAGAGAGAGAGAGAGAGAGAGAGAGAGAGAGAGAGAGAGAAGGAGAGGAGGTTTTGGGGCAGCACTTCATTTCTTGTTTCTCTTGTACTTTTTGTGATTCGGTTTGTTAATCTTGCTTCAGCTAATGAGCTAGAAGTGAAGGTAACAAATCAGTTGCTTCAACAAATTTGCTCTGAAACACCGGATGGCAATTTCTGTTTGCAAGTTTTAAAATCCAATCCTCGTACTGCCTCGGTCGATCTTCGTGGCCTCGCCCTGATCTCACTTGACATAACGGAAACGAGTGCCACAAAAACCAACGCGTTGATCAACGCATTGACCAAACAAGACACCGATGCCCAACTCAAATCGCAGTATGTGTTTTGTTTGAGAAAATACGCCAGTGCCATCCGTGAACTCGATGTTGCCAGACGGTACTTGAAGATGGGTAACTATAAGGGGGTATATAATGAAGCATTGGGTGCTGTGGGGGGTGAGTTTAGAATATGAGAAAAAGGAAATTGAGAAAAAACATTTGCTGTGGGCCTGCGGCGGTGAAGGTGGTTGCAATCAGTCAACAGTAACAAATGCTTAGCTGCGACACAGAAACAGTAAAATCAATTGCCGGAGCTATTTCTGAAAAATGTCTCTCCGCTAGTCAAGTTAGATGACCGGAGAATGTATATATATATATATATATATATAGAGAGAGAGAGAGAGAGAGAGAGAGTATGCTCTTTTTAAGACTAAGTTCGCATACCTTTTAGAAAATAAAGGCTGACCTTATATGACACAAATCGACGCGTGCTCATATGCGTTGACTACTGTGTCAATAAGTAGGCGGCTGCCCCAGTCATGCTCTTAGGGCCTTGGCTGGTAACTTATCATCATGTTGTTGACGTCTCAATTCGAGCATGGAGACTATCAAAAAAAA
>BRYE01000023.1:24631654-24636654 GCA_030159115.1 Actinidia arguta var. hypoleuca
CAACTCTTACCCCTACGTAACCCCGCCTCCTCCTCATGCGGTCTACCACGCGAGGCCTTTCTGGGACCCACGCGCCACCTGCCTCCGCCGCCTCATCGGCATCATAATAGCCTCCGCCATTGTCGCCGGCACCATCGTCCTAATCACCTGGCTCGTCCTTCGCCCCAGCCTCCCCCAGTTCCTAGTCGACTCGGTGTCACTCACCCACTTCAACCTCACCGCCTCGCCGCAGTCGCTTCTCACCGCAAACTGGGACGTCCGGCTCACCGCCCGTAACCCCAACAGAAAAACCACCCTCTACTACGACCGGGTCGCCGCCACCGTCTTCTACAAGGGCGAGTCCCTCTCCTCCATCACCGTGCCGCCGTTCGTGGTGGAGCGGCAGAACGAGACGGTGGTGAGGGCCATATTCGCTGCGGCGGCGGAGTACGTGGACGAGAGGGTGGTGGAGGGGATGAATTGGGAGAGGAGTGTTGAGGATGTTGTGAAATTCAATGTGAGGATGGTGGCTAGGGTTTGGTTGAAGAGCGGCTCTTTCCCAAGGCGGCGGATTATGAGGGTGTATTGCGGCGAATTGCCTGTTGGTGTTCCGGCAAACAGCCGCAATGGAACGTTGGTTGGTGGGCCGAGGCGGTGCAGGGTTATCCTGTGAGGCTGTCAGTAAATTTTGGTGGCAGTACATAACTTTCCAACCCAATCCAAGGTACGTCCCACAGGGAGACCCACCCAAATTGTGTACCTAAGATTTGTCTTTTGTACACGTTCTCTCTGTTTCTTGTTGTACGAGTATCATCCAAATATGTAAGTCGTCAATGGGCTGGGCCAGCCCGGTCTAGGCCCATTTTGGCCGGATTTGGGCCGAGTTTGATGTACTTTGACTGGTTATTAAGTCGGATCGAGCTTGGATCGGGCTTGAAAGATGACATCTAAGTCCAGTCCACGCCGGGTGTTAGGCCTACAGATTTTTAATTAATATTTTTTAAAATATATTTTATTTTAAATTAAAATATTAAAAATATTAAAAATTAAAAAAATAATACATAATTACATAAAATTATCAATAAATAAAATATTATAAAAAATTAATGCCTTTGAATTAGGTCATGGACAGGATTACGAGCTAGACCTTAGGATTTCGTCACGGATCGGGTCGTGGATTTATGTTAATGTTAGTACAAGAGGGTTTTATTTTTTATTTTTTGTGTGTGATCAATATTCGTATGTTGCATGTGGTTCATTAATGGTCTATGTTTGGAATTTTGGTATGTTTGATGTTACATTGCTTATGTTTGGAATTTTGATATGCTTCCTTGTTTGGGTGGGCGAGCCAATGTAGTGCAAGATGGCTCTGCAAGTGCATTTTTGGTACTGTTTCTGTTCCTTGTTTTGTGAGTATCAAATTATGTTTTTTAAGTTTAGCAAATGCTAACAAGTGTTATTGGGCATTAAATTAGAAGCTTTAAAATATTTGTACATTTATTCAGAAAATTGAACAGACAATGAGTACATACATTATTATTCAATGTCACGGGATCATTACTTACCAAAATCGTTTTAGCTTTTGGAGATATGAAGTGATCGAGGATTGCGTTCGTGTTAATGCACAAGTTTTGGGGTTTTGTTGTTGATAAGTCCATTGACGTACAGGTTTGTGGGTTCAACAAGCTGGTGGATGCTTCATTGATGGCTCATGTTTGGGTTTTTGATGGGTTTGATGTTACATTGGTTATGTTGCGTTTGTGGCTCTGGTGCAACTTGCAAGTCATTTGTTTACATTGACTCTCCTATCACCCAAGCAAAATGGATCTAGTTCCTTGTTGAGGCATCATTGAGAATGGTGTGCATTTGGATGTTGGATGTATATATTGATTAAAGTTACCTTTTTTATATTGTGTCTCTGGTTTTGTGCCTAATTTTGTTGCCTTTTTTCGAATTCTTTCAGTCTTGGATCTCTCATGTAGAGGGGGAGAATGAAATGAGATTTTGACTTGATTGGAATCGCTTAGACTCCTACTAACTCAATAATGTATTTGTGGATATTATAAAGTATGATTTTCAATTATTGATTCTGATTATGGTATCGTCATTATATTCAATATTAATTCCTATAACATTGAAGAGGTCTCGCTAGATATTTAAAAAACACTAAAAAATAGAGTGAGACATCTCCAATTCTACTGATAAAAAATTAGAATTTTATTTATTTTTTAACTTTTAAAATAGAAAAAAATAATAGAGTTGTGATTAAGTTGCAGCGAACAACCTCTTAGCAGCTGGGAACAACTTCAAAAGAAGCTTCTATTACATGTATTCTTGATTTGAAGTCAAATCCGAATAAACTTAAAAAAACGACAATAAAAATAATCTTCACACTAATTAGTAGTGCCAAAAATGTTGTGGCGCCATTGTATATAACAATCAACATTAATTAGAGTCGTTTAGTCGACAATCATCGCTATGGAACTATTTCTTGAGTTGATTATTCTTTTATAGCCTTATTTGGGTAGACGTTGTGCAAGTTTTGTTTTGTTTTTGAATTTTCTTGTATAGTTTATTCTGTTCCATATAGTTTTATATTACTTCTACATTTTTATATTGATAAAACATATTAAATGTTGATTCTTGTTTTGAAAACGTGGGGATAAAAAAAAAAATTCATTCTTGGCTGAGTTTGAGTGAGCGTCGCCACTGAACTATCATTTTATAGCAACTTCGGTCGGCATTTTCGCATTGAAGCTCGGTCAATGAACTTGACCAAGTGGAGATTCCTAGACAAGTCAAGGTTAAAAAGTAACGTACACGGCGAGTTTTCTCTGCCCCTGTATGCTTGAGTTCAAACTCTGATGATATGATAGGTAATGATTGGGTCAGCCGCCTATTCGTTAACATGATAGTTGACACATCCACGCATGAACTGAGCTACACTATAAAAGATGACATACCCTCTCTCACGAGTGAGCAATTCTTTCTCTTCGGACTTTGCTCTCTCTCTTTTCCTTTCTTATCACTAACTTGATCGTTGGAGCCGCCGTTCTCGGAATAACTACTGACAATTCTTCTTATCATTTTTATCTAGCAGATCTGTCGCTTAATATCCTGCCACCGAAATTAACCTAATAGTCATCGCTTACGTCTACGTTCAATTTCCTATCAACTACACAACGCGAGAAGAAAATATCCAAAAACTGGTTTTAGCTTTAGGAAACATCGATCCCTTGGAGATGAGCCAAATTTGGAGATCCTTCATTAACATTTTGTTTACTGATCATGATCAGTGTACAATTGTACATATATAGCCAGCTTAATTTACAAAATTTAATTTGGATAAATTCACAAAGAATCAGTGAAATGAAACACAATGAATTAGAAAGCCTCTAGTCCGTACAACACGCCCGCATATCTCTCCGGTCCATCTTTTCCAAAGTAGACATCTCTCATCTTCTGAAATGCATGCCAAGTCAACAGACTATCGGAACCGGCCTGGTGGCACTTTCCGACCGCCCGGTCCACCTCAAGCGTTCTCGCGATCCGGTCCAAGCCGCCGTACAGGCTCTGACAGAATCGCATCAAGTGCTTCACGTCGTAGACGTTGTTTCCGAAGAATACCCTCATAATTCCCAAAAAGTCCTCGAGCCGACTCGGCAACGCGCGGCGCGTGAGGATCTTCACGAGGTACCCGAAGTCGTAGGCGCTGTGGAACGTCACCCAACTCACCGAGTCGTTGCACACGACTCCCGACGACATCATCAGCTCCGCGAACCGGGCCGAATCGACCCCCTCGGACCTGTTCCGGTTGAAGTCAATGCCCTGCCGACGGAGGAGCTCGATGGAGTCAGGCGCGTGGGGGTCACGAGCCAAATCGAAGTCTCGGAAGTTGAACTCCCAGATGCAACAGCTCTCGCCGCCGGCGAGTTCCGGGAGGTTACCGGCGCCGTCGGAGAGAGTGAGTCCCACCTGGATCAGGTTCAAAGCGTCCACATTCGATTTGAGGACCTTGTAGTGGTCCGACGGCCGTAGCATCCGACGGCCGTGGTGGTCGACGGCGGTCATCGACCGAAACACAACGCCGGGAAATTCGGTGTCCATGGAAATGTACGGGTAGCGATCGATGAGTTTCCGGATGAGGTCGAATTCGGCCTCGAGATTCGCCGACCAGACTTCTCGGATGACCACCGGTTTGGATTTCGGTTTTGGATCTAAACCGCCGCCTGACATGATTGTTCAGTATATGAGTCCAAACGCTCCTCCGTTTTATGATCTGAGTTCTAGAGAGAGAGAGAGAGAGAGAGAGGAGCTGTTTGCAGATGATTGTTGTGAAGAGATTTTAGATTTTTTATATGGGAAGGGGGGGGGGAGGGGGGAGTGGTGTGAGGAAGATGTTGCTTGGAAAGAGGGGGGAATGTAAACGGAGACGTGTGCTTGCAGCATTGAATAACAGATGAGAGAGAGAGAGAGAGAGAGAGAGAGTTGCGTTTTGTGTGGGGTGATGGGGTCTAAGTTCAACGCGTTGTGCTGATTTGACTGAAACAGTACCCAAGTGAATGTAACGGTGACAGACTTGGTCAGGGTCCAAATTCGGCTCCTCACTACTCAAGCATCCTATTTAAGCAATGGACTGGTTGGATGATCCAACTTTTGGAAAGCTAATTAGTTTTGGACTTAATTTCATAAACATTCATTAAATTATCATATTTTATCACTTTCACTTCTAATTTAAATGAGAAAGTAAAAGTGATAAAATATAATAATTTAAGGGGTGTTTGTGAAATTAAGCCTTAGTTTTATTGGTTTTTAGGTTTTTAGTTTAGTTTAGTTATTTTTTTATTGTAACCATAGAGTGTCAAATAATATTTATTTTTTTTAGAATTTTGCTAATTCCTACACAGTGGTGAGACCATGGTGGGAACAGATATTTTATATGGTCGATAGGTATATGAATCATAAGGGAGAGATGACTACAGAAAGCACAAAAGTTAAAACATAGAATCAGCTTAAGCTTA
>BRYE01000023.1:24779154-24781654 GCA_030159115.1 Actinidia arguta var. hypoleuca
AAGTTTTTTGTACCGATATTCTATAACAATAAAGTTAAGTATTTAAACTTTATGATAAAGTTGGTGAGTTAAGGGCCAGTCACGGATCATCCTCGTTGATCTGAATCCTTTAATTGCAAAACAAGTTTAAGGAGATCGTCTATCCAAACAATCAACCTCATTATTTGAAAATTGTACGAGTGGCCAAATTAGAATGATCAAATTTGTGTGGTTGCAAATGTCCTCATATCTCGTTAATTTTATGTGTATATGCCAACCCTATACTATCTAACTTTTAGGCCATGTTTCGAGGTTCAATTTATGGAAAGAAAAAGAAAAATACATGAAACTTGCTCTTATAAAAAGAAAATAAAGTGAAAGAAGCAGATAAATGATTCTCTGTTTTGTGTGAAGAAAAATCTAAACTTGTTTCTTTAATTTTATTATTATTATTATTATTTTCTCTTCCTCTAGATTTTTCAACAAATCAATGATTTAAAACAGCGTAAGAAAGAAATTTATACCATAGTAATGCTAGAAATATTTTGTAAATTACTTTATTGTCCCATTCATTAACCAAAAATCACAAAATTTTATATAGATTTACAAACTTTATGGGCTCAGTTGATGTGCTTTTGGATCCATGAGGATTATAACTAAACTATAAAAAGGGGTTGGTGTTACCCGTGTCATTAGTAGTGTGCTTTGGAAAATAAAGCTCTATTAGATTATTATTATTATTGGGATGGTAGATGACCTAATCTTCCTTTAATTTAATGAATGCATGTGCTTTTTTAAAGATTAGGTCTCGTCATTACTTTTTAGGGCAACATATATTTATGGTCTTTAAAATGCACGATTAGTATCCTATCAAATAATACACGTGCACACGCACTTAGTGTCACTTTTTGATCATTGGCATTTTATTTTTGTGAATGTAATTCATAAAATTTATAATTTTAGTTAAATTGGTTCAATTTCCAGTGACGGTCTAAATCATTAATGAAATATTTATTGAATAAATCTATAGCCCCTAAAGTATATGCATATCGTGTCACTTTATTCTTGAAAGTTTAAATTATTGTCAATTTTCACGACGAATCATATCAAAACAATGTTTGGATCGTGGGAATTTAGAGGGGACGAAAAATGTGACTTAAGGGTAGTCATGGTTGTGCCTTTGGGAGTAAATTAGAATACGAAAGTACTTCCTAATTAATAATTACCTATTTTGTAGGGGAAGAAAAAACATATCATGGAAAGAGCCGAATGGTAAATATAATATACGGGTCATCAAAAAACTTGTGGTGTATGATTTGGCTAAGGTCCGATCAAGTTCAATGAATTTTTACCTAGCTCATGACTTCGAGAGTTCAAGTCTAGCCTAAGCCCAAGATAGTATAGGCTGAGCCTGACTCTAATTTTGAAGTTCATGGGTTGATCCAAGACCCGATTCATGACTCAATCCAAAGATCCGTCCCTTAATATAACCCATATCATTCCACGTACGAGAGTTTTTCCTGGTAGGCAAGTTATTCAGACATATAATAATAGATAAATTATTACTCGAGACGTGTGACCTCTCTTTTCCCTCCACGTGGCTCTAAATTCGATAGCTGTTGTGGGCCCTAGACCAAAGTCACTTTGTGATATTGATTAGGTAAATCTAAATGCTTTGAGAGATCTTAACAATAATAAAATAGGATGTTACACAAAAAAAATTATTTCTTCATTAGATGTACTTGTTTGGCAGTGACTGACATGACTGTAAAAGCTAACCTGACCTTCAACGAGAAGTACCGAGTCGGAGATGAGAATAAAATGGACCCAAATTCAAGGAAATGATGCATAAAGTCGCGTTTGGATAATGAATTAAGAGAAGAGAAAAAAAAAAATTGAATCTAACTGTTTAGATTTAATAATATTTTTTTCTCCACAAATTCTTATCTAAAATCACTGATCCAAATACAGTCTGATAGTTAGCAAAGATAATTTGACTTGTATATATTAATTGATTGTCAACTTTATTCCGTTACCAACAATAAATTGATCAGTGTTATGATCTCAAAATTTGAATTAAGAAAACTCAAAAAACTCTTCAAATTCAAAACGAATGATTCAAATTCATTTAAGCATGCGAGGTCACATAACACCGTAAATCTAGACCACCCATTTTAAATTTGGAAAAAAACTTTTTTTCGTTCAAATTTTAGAGACGTATGATTTCTCACAATAATTTCCTGCCACAATTTTTCCCTAGTAAATAATTAATTGAATAAGTATTTTTTGAGCATTAAACCCAGAAATGTCCCTCACAAGTAAAAACCAAAGAACCCACATAAATAACAAAAGAAAGTAAAAACCAAAGAACCCACATAAATATCAATGGTATCAAATATAGTGAGTTTACACTTAAATAGACCAACCGTGTATCATATTCACAGAGATATTTCTCAATTGGGCAAATTGAGACTTACTGTCTCAAATTAAAGAATGTAGAACTTCATGGGTAAAGGTCTTC
>BRYE01000023.1:24841654-24844154 GCA_030159115.1 Actinidia arguta var. hypoleuca
GTGCAACTGTATTAGAACAATCTTCATTTTGCTTCAATGTAGTGTTTCCTATAACGTATTGGTTCTTAAATTTGACTAGTCTAGCCTCATAAGAGACAGTCTTGAATACACATCGGCGTCAATTTTATGTAGTCCCACGCAACAATAAGTGCCCCAAGGTCCAAACTCCCAATCTGATCCTACAGCAGTCCTTTTGGAGCCACTACAAAGCTATTCTATACTGTCAAACATGCAAGGACAAGCATAATCTTAGCACTTTAAATTGGAATCAGATTCTAAGGGCACGGTACAACTACTATGATAATAAGGAAACCAAAGTCAGTCGCGGACACCAACCATCCAAGTTTCGGCCTTGATAAGTAGGAAGTTGCTGAAACTACAGTTCTGTATTTGAAATACCGTAAACAAAATTTCTATGTCGAAAACAAAATAAGGTACTGAAATGATCCTGATTACATAAGTAGACTCCGCATCTCATCAAGGGTATGTGATCTTTCATGTATTCTTTAGTATCATAAACCGAAAGGGAGATCATATAGGTTGTATAGAACGCTTTGTAGAACGGACTTACCTTCAATTGCATGACATTACAACCAAGGCAACACTAGTAAACAACAATACAAACCAAAACCCAATTTAAAGCACCAGATTCTTATTCTAATTATCAAAATAATACAATTTTCACTTATGTCCTTTCGTTTGTATCCCAATTTTCTCTTACTTTATCAGACCATATTCATTTTCATGAATTCCCACTTTATGGCAATTGACTAGATGAATCCAGCGATACTAAATTAGCCTCAACAAGAAACAATTAGACACGAGGACCAAAACAAGTGCGATAGCTAAGAAGAGCACTGCCACAAAAAACTTCTAATTTACCAATAAATTTACACACATGTATTTGCGTTTATATAAATACATAACCAAAACTATTGCGAAAACAGTAGAAAGTAAACATTTGGAGATAATTCAGAGATAAAAGTAATGGACTATGGGCACCTGTAAATGTAATTTGGGAACTCTCCCGTTGATGGGTTTGAATCGAATCCACAGATTGTTATGCTTCTTCTTCCTCTTCAGATTGTTTTCCGATGGCAGAGTGAGGTTTGCAGCAGGAGAGACACTAGAAGAAGAAGAAAAAGGATTGTTCACCTTATTTTAAGTTTTTAGGGTTTTAGAAGAAGAAGAGCATACTATATTTTTCAATATTAATTTAAAGTTTATGTTATTTATCTAAAATTTGATTTTATCAGTATTTCTTTTTTTCTTTTTCGAGATTGGGAAGATCTTGGGTAATTAGTTGCGTAAGAACGTGGAATATCTGGGCTACGTTTGTTTTGGTTTTTATAATTATTTTAGAGTTTGGTTGATTAAAAAATAATAAAATAGTATGATTATTAATTATAACATAAGAATGACTATTAACCTAAGTTTGTATTTGGTTGGACAAAATAGATTTTATAAAAAATGAAATGGAATGATAGAGGAATAATCATTCTTATTTTATAAGAAATGAAATAAAATGGACATTCTTCTATTATTTTTGGGTAATTGTTATTCTTATATCCTAGTTAATGGTTATTTGAAGTAGAATGACTATTCCATTATTTTTTGATCAAATAAATAATAAAATAAAAATTTAATGGAATCGTTATTCCATTCCACCTATCATTTCATCCAACTAAACATATCATAGGGTAATAAAAGAGTATTCATTCAATTTCATTCATTACAAAATAAGAATAATTATTCCTATATTATTACATTCCAATCTTTATTTCATTATTTGAAAATTTTATTACATCCAACCAAATACAATCCTAGTTTGTTTGGTTTTTACTTTTACTCAGCATTATTTTCTCTAGAGAAGGATCTTTAAAAAAAAAAAATTAGTTTAAAAAATTATAAAAATATTAATAAATTAAAAAAATTATTTTTAAAAAAAATTAATAAAATAAATATAAAAATAAATTAAAAAATTATTAATAAATTTCACGTAAGAGAGAGAAATAATGAGAAGACTTCTTATTTTTTAAAAAAACTAAATTTGCTTAGTATATAGTTGATATCCTTTTATTATATCTTTTTTCTAGCTCTAGTTTAAGAGGGAGAATTGAGAGATTTGGGCAGTAAGTAGAATTGAAAGGAGAGATGCAAGATTGCCTCATGATTTTTTATATATTTTTTCCTAGTTATCTCTAAAATTTTAAGAGAGTACTACGTGACAATACATTTGTATAATATATAGTATAAAAAAATAATGAGAAGACTTCTTATTTTTTTAGAAAACTAAATTTGCTTAGTATATATTATATATCTTTTTTTTTTTATTTTTGTAGCTCTGTTTTAAGAGAGAGAATGAATAAATCTGTGTGTTAAGATATTTAAAATAAGAAATGAGAGGATTGATTGTTACGTGAATTTTTAGATTTTGTTAAAGTTTTTTCTAAATTTTTAGAAGGTGTCATGTGGCGATACATTTGTATAATATATAGAA
>BRYE01000023.1:24871654-24874154 GCA_030159115.1 Actinidia arguta var. hypoleuca
CTCAATTATAAATGATGGAATTGATCCCAAATTAATCGGTGCAGTGGGCAAATACTGAGTTATCCAAAAAAAAATTGAACAAATGTGAGAATCATAACTACTCATTTAAAACCTACATTGAAGAGGATTATGGTGGATAATTATTATAAAATAGATTAATTGCTAAATGATGATTAGGGTCTTGTTGGTGGCAATCTAGGGCAACTGTCACCCACAAAAGTCCAAAAGGAACTGCTCACCTAATATTATTGCCAAGGGGACACTAAATCTGGCGACCATTCAATGAGTTCACATGCATCTCTCTTTAAAAAATACAGATAGCTAGATTGGTTCTGACTAGCAAGAAAGTCCCAACAACAATTCATAGAAAATTTCCCTAATTCCAGGGTTTGTCCAATATTGTTTCCAAAATCATAGGAATATGGTGTCTTCTAGTCATAAATGTTATTTTCATGCCACCAATAAAGGTTACATGAAACTTCTACCTTCTTCGCAATGAAGTTTTTATTTTTGTTCTTTTGTAACCAAAAATCCTTTCAAATCATTAAGGCGGTGATTCAGCCGATGTTATTAAATACTACTAATTATTACTCTATGAACCACAACAAGAAACTGAACAACAAATACAAGTCTAACACCAATTAATTTTAGGAGAGATTGTAAAAGTTGAGACCAAGAAGTGGTATCAGAGCCAAAGTCCTGTGTTCGAGTCACCAAGGAGATTGTTAGGTTATAGGGTCAAGCAATCTCTATCCTTGTAAGGTTTTCATGGTATTTTCATGGACTGATCATCATGAAAACAAATTTAAGTACAAAAAGCGAAGGGAAAACCTTCCCCATTAGAGATCAAGTATATTAGTACTATCTTATATTTAGGGATTAGTAGATTAGGATTATATTAAGATACTACTATCGAAACTTCCTATCTATATATTTGTATGGTTATAAATATGATTGTAATATTTGTATGGTTATAAATATGATTGTATCATGTAACTATTTGAGTGAATCAAATAGTACTATTGATCTCATATGGATGTAGGTCACCATGACTCAACCACGTAAATTCTCGTGTGACTCTCTCTCTCTTGTTCTTCTATGCATATTGGTTTCTATATTTCCGAGCAGACTGGCACCAATTGATTTTAGGAGAAATGATAAAAACTGAGAGGAATGTACATATTCAAAAAATGAGATATACAATATAAATATGAAGTTATTAGGACCATAAATTTTGTTTTCTCAATAAATTTCGGGATAGTTTTGGGAGCAAATGCAATGCTTTAATACATATGCCCTCCTATTTGAAAGTGCTAACTGTCGTAGCGTGATTAAGGTGCAAAAAAATATATTAAAAAATGTATGTGTGTATAAAATATGTAAAAGTATAATATTGAAAAATTATTATTATTTTTTATTTTGTGCTTCTTAATCATTTTTTATTGAACTGTAGTTAGCATAATAACTCTCTTCTCTCTCCAACCACGTTGCGGACTTTGGGAGCTAAGGTACAGTAACCTATCCTTTCTCCAAGTCAAATTAAATGGTTTTAAAAAAATCTAAAATCACTAACACGTCCAATGTTATTGAAAGAATTTAAATATTCTTATAAAAAATTATTTATTTTTTATCAAACCAAAAGGAACACTAAAATGGAATTTTCTTCCTAATATATTAATTAGCATATAATTGCGGTGTTAACATGGGGAAAAAAAAATTCCCACCTCACATGCTAGTTTGCTCAATAATATCAAAATGTTTCACATGAAAATGACATGCATAATGTTTTCTCCCTTTTTTTCCACCGCCCATAAATTATTATCTTATAGGTAAAAAAAAGAAAGCGATATTTTTTTTGATAACTCGGGACCCCCCAAGACCAACTAATTCAAGGAATTAATTCCAACGTTCACTAACGAAAACCCAATGAAAGCCAAAGAAAAATCCCATCTAAACTGGCCGAACTTCTTAGGAAATTAATTGCACCTATCCTACAAAAGTGATACGAGTTGCATGTGATACATGGATACATATCTATACACACATATATGTATTAAATTAGTCGATAATAAATTAATCCTTATAATATGAAATGTGAAATATGCTGGTGGGTGCCATACATCAAAGCCAAACCATCAAATCCAAAGTACAAGATTGAATATATGTTGTGCATGTTGGACACTCTTTAGAGATACCCTAGTTGCAATGAAATATTGTTGTAGGTAACAAATTAAATACTGTTTATACTTGACCAAAGTTTGGATTGACTTGTTGCTTATGGAAGGTTTGTTTAAAAAATCGTACCCATTACACACAACTTTCTTTTTATAACAAAGTTTGAATAATATACATCTGGTAGTAATGAATGCGAAAAATGAATACTAAAATTGGAGAAGACTGACGGATTTATAGACAAAAATGTGACTGTTCGGAACAATAATCCAGCCAGGAAAAAACGCGTTTGTCCATGGTGAAACGGTGCTCGGGACTGTTTTGGAAT
>BRYE01000023.1:24921654-24924154 GCA_030159115.1 Actinidia arguta var. hypoleuca
ATTATTAAGATTAATAAATTTAAGTTTTAAAATGTCACAATGTCAAAAATTCCTAGTTTCCCCTTTGCATCTGATATTTATCGGCAATCTATTCAGCCTACGCTGCTATTCGTATGCGATCCCAAACCTCGACCCATGAAGAGCTCTAAGCCAATCATCCCAACTTTGGCTCGGCACAAGCATGACAAACCCTGGTCCATGGAAGCCCTCGCGAGCTTCATAGCATGTATATACACACACAAGCCAAATGGAATTTTTTTCAAACAAAAGCAGCCCTATTCAGAACAAACAAATCACGATAGACGAATCAATCAATGCCTATACTGAAATGAGATTAAGGTCAACAAAAGATCAAAACAACAGATCTAATCGGTTGAAACATCAGACAAAAGATATACATGAATTTTGATTATCCGTATCGAATAATAAGATACAAATCGAAATATCATCAGACAACGCGTATATGCGCGTGGTTTATGCATATATACATATATGTATGTAGATGTGGCGGCGTAAAGCCCTAAGCTATACGAGTGGTTTGAAATGAGAGAGAGAGAGAGAGAGAGAGAGAGAGAGAGAAAACTTACGTGAAGCGAGAGAGAGAGAACGTAGACGGAGAAAATCAGAGAGACGCGTACAGGAGTTGGTGAGAGAGAGAGAGAGAGAGAGAGAGAGAGGAGCCAACTGTTGATGAGAGCAACGATTCGATTGAAGGAAAAATGTAGATTCGAAAGAGTTTAGGTTTGGGTCCAGTCCGGTGAGCTTTCGTGCGGTAACCTGCAGTGGGTTCCTATGATTTGCCACGTCAGTTAAAGGACTGACCTGGCATTGGTGGGATCATTGAAGGACTTTTTTCTCGTTACAAGTCGAAAAAAAACTGCTAAACGTTTTTCAAACCATGCTCACTAACCCAGCAGTTCTCTTTTGAATTTCACATTTCCCTTCTATTAGGCTGCGTTTGGAGTAAAAATTTGGTAGAGGAATAGGAAAAGGTAATGAAAAAACTTAGATCCAACATTCAGATTTCGATTTCGATTTCGATTTCGATTTCGATTTAGATGCTGCTTAGAGCTCCGTTAACTTTTACGATCCACTATCCATCTTCCATTTTCTGCATCGACAGAATGAAAGTCTAGTCATTGCCTGGGTCTGCAACATTTCCTCTCTCTCTACATTACCCTAAACATTGTATACATATGCACGACGATGGATGTTGGATTCACTCGATTTTACTTTCGTTTCTCAATGTCTCTTTGCAATGAGTGAATACAAAATTCATGCTGTTTTTGTTCCAGAGGTAGTGGTGCCTATTTTCATCTAATTATTCATGTTCCCCCGGAAATTGGGTGACTGTAAAGTTAGGTGCAAATTCCAGGAATCTGATGAAATACTCGTATTTCAGTAAGATAATTTTAGACATTGGGTTGTTTTTATAGGTTTGGGGACTAAAGTAGTTGCTGAATTAGTATTCAACAGCACGATATGGATACGAAATACATATAAAATGGGGATATGCATAAACCTAAAAAATTAGAATACGGTGGATAAGTTATTAATAAATATCTTTCTTATTTTAATATGTTAACATCAATAAAATTGTTTATTAAAGACATGTTCTGATTAATGATAAATCAGATACTACTTTAAATTTGTTATTTTATTCTTATCTGATAATAGTTCAGATATTAGTGTCCGAGCATATGTGAAACGATACGAGTCCCTTTGAAAGTATTCGTGCTTCATGGATTGGTCTTCTATAGCATGGTTCTTGATTCATTCAATATGTTTCTTTGTTTTTCTTTTATATGGTCATATTATGTCCTTTTTATCCTTGTTTCCACAACATGTATTATTTTTCATTTTTTATTTAGTTAGTTCATTGGAGTTTATCTGCACAGAGTTACAGCAAGAAACACAGGAAGTTCAAGCCATGTAGGAGCATCACTCTAGCATCCAGAAAGAAGCCTATTGCTTCCTTTCCTTTCTTCATGCTTCTGGGCTTGGGATCTTCTATAGCTTTGCAATTTTTAAGTTTCTAATCTATGATACTCTAGTCCTTCAAATACATTTAGTAGACTTGCTTTTTCTTTTATCTGTATCACTTGAGCAATTTCTGAAACGTCAAACTCTCTAAGGATCAAATAAGCAACCTCATTTATTGGATAAAAATGGAACCTTCATGGAAACTGTTAATGGGAGAATATCTATCTCTATAATCTGTCCCAACTTATGCACCACAGGTGAAAGGATCACCAAATAGATTTTTAAAAAATGGCGAGAGGCTTACTTATGGATAAGTGTTATGAGCGACAAATGTTTAAGACAAATTTCTTAGGTCACATTGCTCCGGTAAATTGGCTCAAGTTCAGGTCCCCTTAACTACATATAAAAAAAGGTAAGCGACAAGTCCATACATAGATACGCTCTTGTAGCTGCATTACTATTTGCGTTAAGGTCCTATATGTGCCATGAAGGTAGGGGCTAGTGGAGGCATTGAAAG
>BRYE01000023.1:24926654-24931654 GCA_030159115.1 Actinidia arguta var. hypoleuca
ACCGGAATCAGAAGTCTCAGAAATAATTCAAGTTCATTATTGAACTGAGAAATTTCTAAAACAAAACATAAATCTAAGACCTCGTTTGGTAACTTCCTATAAGATGTATTTTTGAGTGAAAAAGCTAAAAAAAGCTTTAATTTGGTGTGTTAAAAATAAACAAACAATCTAAAAGAGTGGTAGCAAAACGAATTTTGCATTTTTATATTTACTTTTACGTTTTTTTTCTTAAAATAATTGTGGGAGGATATAATATCTTGTACCATTTTCGGCCGAGCTTGGGTGAGTGTCACCGAGCCGACAGACTGTCGCTCCATAGCAAATTCAGTTAGCATTTCCGCACGAGAACTCAGTCAATGCACTTCATCAGGCAGAGATCCTAAAGCCACGTCAGGATCAAATGGTAACTTACACGACAAAGTTTCTTCTCGTCACCCCCACGCCCAGGGCCAAACTTTGATGACGCGATAGGCTAACTACCAGTCATGCTTTAGGGTATAATTGAGTCAGTTGCCTGTTCGCTGACATAGCAGTCGGCGCATCCAAACATGCGCCGAGTTGCATTATAAAAAGGTCAACCCTTTTCTCTCTCAGGGGTACGTGATTCTCTTTACTCTCTCTCTCTCTCTCCATCCAGAAAAATAACTCATCTCTTGGTCTCTCTCTTCTTGTTCGGTCACTAACTTAACCGTTAAGGAGTCGTTCCGGGACTGTTTCAGACAATTTTTCCTCATTGTCTCTATTTTGCAATTCTGTCTAGCAGTTTCTTGCCACCAATATTCGCTTGGCGACCACCTTTAGTGTTGATTACCTATCATCCTCACAATCCAAAAAAACTAATATAGACAGCTAATAGGATGGCGAAATTCAAATACCCAGCTATAGTCAAACTTGGATGGACAAACTAGGGGGAGATATTAAGTCCAATGGATGTTATCCATTGACCTGCCAGCAAAAAAAATATTAAAAAAATATTGACCCTAGCTATCAGAGTCCCAAATTAAAGTCCAGGCCCTACTTTGAAATAGGAGTAATGTATTTTCATTATCGATGGATAATTAGCTTAACCTTGACCATCTTTAGCATTTTTTTCCTTGGAAGTATTTGGAAATTGATTTGTTGTTTCACATTCACCTGTTGAAAATATTTCCTTACATGCTTGTCGCATGACGTCCTTATTGTTTTGGGCCTTTGCTTAATTATGGTGTGTAAGACGTGACTGGACTTAATTATGCTGTGAAAGACTTGACTGGACAAACGGCTTGCATAGGTTAGAACTATTTTTATATGGACTTGAGCTTAAATAGACTATATAATTTTAAGTCCATTTCAATGATTTAAAATATTCATATTGTATAACTCGTCAAAAAATTTAATATTGTAAAAAATTACGTTGATCAAATACAAATCAATATTCAATTTATATCAAAATAAATAGATATAATCATTTGTGTCGCATTCATTTATTTAATTTTATGTAGAAATAAAGTGCAGACTTGCACATCGGCTTAGGCATGATACAGACATTTTTGACACTAAATGTGATTTACTCAGGCTTGAAAGACATGCCCAATAATTTTTGTGCTAATGTCTAAATGACGGATTACTATACAGGTTAAAACTTAGAACTGTGTGGTGGAAACTTCGAGTCTTTTTATCATTTTAACCAACCCACTGGTTGAGCTCAATGGAAAACCATGGCCGATAGGACTGGACCTTCCAACAAGGGACCTGTCTCTATTCATGTTCTTCACCTGTCAACATTCGATATTAAGTTTTTTGTGTGAGCTGTTGGACTAATGGTTGTGAATGCGTTTGGTCAATGGTAAAACAAAATAGGATTAGTAAATATGATCACTCTAACATTATTAGAAGGGTATAACTTCTTTTCAGTCTTAAAAAAGAAACTAGATCGTTGAGTCTGCGGACGTTGGCCTACTCGGGCTTATTTTGGTGATTTGAATAGTATCATGTTTGTCGTTAGTTTCTAGTAGAAAAATATGTTCCAACTTTTAACCATATAATTATTTATGTCTATTCACTTGGATTTTCATATGAATAATTTGTTCAGAGGATCCTACCAGATGATTGGGAATTAATAAGTGAAATAGGTTTGAGATGGGTTCACCGACTGTGGACCAACTTAGACTGTCTAATTCCAAAATTGAATTGTAGAAAACCTTAATTAACTTGATTTTCTTTTTTTATCAGAGATGGAATGTTAGAGGATTAGTAAGTTAGATTACTACTAATGAATATTCAATGCTTCTATATAAACTCAAACAACAAATCTCTCCCTTGACAAATAACACTTGGAAGCTATCTTCTAATACTTAGATAATCATATGGGATACTCAAAATTAAAATATAAGCAGACGCAAAAGCACTCTCTATAGCTTTTGATTATCAAAAAATTTTAAATTTTAGTTATTAATGGATCGTAAATTATAAGCAGATACTATAACAAATTCTTTATCACAAACTCCATAAATAAAAGAATAATTTGCATCAAGCGGATAATCTTATGTTATTATATCTACATACTATTATGTTTAAATTTTAGATTTGTTAACGGTTAAATTTAAAATTTAAAGCTTTACCGTGAGTCTAACTAGAGAGGAGAAGGAATTTGGAAATTCAATTTTATTCACATAACCTTTATTAGTGGTTTGTTAGTGTCCGTGCAGTGGATCCAACATAAAAACAGTAGGCCTACTGTTTCAACTAATTATTACAAATAGCAAATAATATTTACTCACCCGTTAAGTTTAAAGACCAAAATTATTTTCGAAATCTGAATAAAACAATGTTTAGTAATTTGCCAACCATCCATATAATTTACACCTCATACCCCCTATATAGGGATGGTAATTACTCCGCAAAATTGGGTCATTGTCCCTCCCCAATTCTAATAGGACAGGTTTGGAGTAGGGATAAACGAATTGAGGACGAATTATGAAGAGAAAATTAAAATTCGGACCCGTTCAGATTAACTATAAATTGATAAAATTATCTTTTTTTTTTAATTATACCATAATATTATATATATATATATATATATATAATGATATATTTTTTTATATCATTTATAAAAAATATATATATAATTAAAAAAAAAAATAAACGGGGCGGGACGGGAATACCCTGTCCCAACCCGTCATGAATTTGGGATAGGATAAAGGAGGGTTTTCTTAATCAGGTCGGGTCAGATCGGGTTAGAACGAACCCGTCCTAAATCCACCCGGTTGCCATCCCTTACCCCTATAGACCGCCGAACATTATCAATTGGTTGATTTTGGGACCATACCTTTATCTCTTTAAACAAGAATTCAGCACAAAATGGGACCCAACTGGCCATTTAATAATGTAGATGGCAACGCGCGCGCTCTCTCTCTCTCAAATTATAAATGCTGCAGCCTGCAGACACGCAAGAAGAAAAAACAGGCCCAGAATTTCTTCCATGTTGAAGTCACCCATGAAAGAAACGTCTGTCTTTTTAAAACAAAAAAAGTGGGATAAAATATAAATTATCCCTAACATATCATAATAATGATATTCTTAGATGTATGGGTTAATTTTACTTTACTTTGACCCAATTGTCACTTTTCACCCTTTATTTTTAATTTTGATAGTTCAAACTTCGCACTTTAAGTCAACTGCCAATGTTACCCCTCCGACCATATGACATTATAAGTACTAACGGAAAACTTCACACGTGCCTATTTTTGAGTGAATTAGTGTAATTTAACATCATATAATCTATTGAAGGGTGAAAAGTGACAATGCACTGAAAGTACAAGGGTGCAAAGTGGTGAATTATAATTATATTTTGACAAACTACTGAATTTTATTCTCATAAAAAAATCGCTCGATATTATTTAGGTTGATTCACTCTAAGGTCCATAGTCACAAACTTTTAACACAATTAGTCTATACTACAAAAACTTAATACCACAACTCATTTGAAAAACAAGCATTGATATTTTTTGTCTGAATATTCTAAATAATAATAATAAATAATGACATTTTACTTTTTAAGATTCTATAAATATAAAATAAATAGTAATTTTTTACTATTTGAATAACATGAAAACATAAAAATTCTCTATTATAAATTTCTATTATTTGAATAAAATAAATACTAAAATTTATATATTTTACGTTGTTAAATTTATTTATTACATGGAGGGGGCGACATTGACGGCGACAACACTGACACTAGCGATAATATAGGTGTTACAAATTAAAATTTTTAAAAAAATCATATTTAGTAAAATTTATCTATTGTGTTTTGATATTTTATTGTTTAACATATTCAATGAAATCTCATGCCAAGTAGTGGTGGTAGAGAGATTTTTCAAAAGTGAAGAAATTATATTTTGATTTTTTATCATTTGACAATTTTATTTTATTAAATTTTGAAGTGATTTGAATATTAGTGCGTATTTTTTTTTTATCTTTCTCTCTACCTTCACCCTATTTCTACCCTTTTCTTAACATATACATGCTCTCTTTTATATAAAACAATATGAAAGTGCAGGGGGAATATTTTTTATGTCCTCAATTCAAATGAAATTAGACGAAGTGGGGACATTGACAGTTTATTGAAAATGCTAGAGTTGGACTGCTAAAATTAAAAATGAAGGGTGTAAAGTGATAATTCAACCAAAGTGCAGGGGTACAAAGTGAAATTAACTCTAGATGCGTTCGTTACATAATAGGAAGAGAAAATGATAGTGTCTGCATTTGCACCCCTTTCATCGTTAATAGTGGCACTCAGGAATTTTGAAAATATCATAAGTGTCTAAGGCAAAATTATTAGATTTTGAAGTGGCTTAACTAATTTTTCACTATTTTCATATACCTTATTTTATTATTAAATTGCTATTTCTATATTTATTTTTTATAAAATTGGTACTATTCAAAAGATATTCACAATATATTTAAAATAAGATCAATAGTGAATATTTTTTATAATAAATAATTAAAAATAATAAATT
>BRYE01000023.1:24964154-24966654 GCA_030159115.1 Actinidia arguta var. hypoleuca
GAGGAGTTAGACTGATGATGAGTTCAAAAATTTCACTGCATTTATGACCTATGTTGCTAAAGTAACAGAAACATCATCAAAGGCTTAAAAAATTAAAAAATCAAATGAATCAGATGGTACAGTTGGATTTTTCGAGGAAGAATCAAATGATAAAGACAAAAGTGAATTACAGCGAGCTTATGATCAAATGTATAAGCAATCATACAAGCTTACTGATGTAAATATCAAATTAGGTAAGAGATTAAAAAAGACTCTGGAAAAAGTTAACTCCTTGAAAAGATGAATAAAGATGTTCAAGTAGAAATCAATTAGTTAAAAAATCATCAAACAATCCTGACTGACAAAGTGAGATTTTTTGAGAAAGATGTGTTTGATAGAGATGGTTTCAAGAAAGCTCTTGAAGAAAAAATTCTGAAACTTGAAGTTGATCTCTCGAAGCCTCGTCTGACATTCAAGAAGTATGAGGCAATTGCATCTACTATTGAGAAAGTGTGGCTGAATCAGAAGCACTATTGGGATACTCATGGGATTGGATATGAGACCAAACCAACCATGTCAAAGTAACACCAATACAGTAAGCCCATCAAATTTGTTCTTGAAGAAAGGTATAATTCTTCTTACTTCGTTCTTATCTGTCATTACTGTCGTATAAGAGGTCAAATTAGGCCATAATATCATAAATTGTATGGATTAATTGTGAACTATGTTCAAACTCGCAATTTTCAAAATCAAGATAGATCATACAATGATCAGATGTTTAATAGATTTGATGTGTTGTCTAAGCAAAGAAATTTTACTAGACAGAATTTTCAAAGACTTGCTCAGCCCCAACACCATGAAAACTATATGACAGGATCTGCTGTAAAACATACCTAAAGGAAAGGTCAAAAACATAATAGACAGTCTCTAGCTAAGTATGTAAATACTAAACCTAAGACTCTATGGATATGAAAGAATGACCTGAGAGGATATGTTGTCCACACTGCACTAAAGGCTTACAGTTCTAATATGTGGTATCTAGATAGTGGCTACTCGAGGCATGTGTGTGGCAATAAAATATTTTTTGACATTGTGACTAAATGTGATGGAGATTTAGTAATCTTTGGAAATGGCAGCACTTCTAGAGTTGTGAAAAAAAGGTAATATAAGATTTCAAGGGTTACCAAACCTCACTAATGTATTACTAGTTGAGAGTTTAAAGGCTAATCTCATAAGTATCAGTCAGCTATGTGACACACAAGTACAGTTTAGATCCTTGGATAAAATATAGACAAATGTTAAATTTTTCAGTACAAATTCATAGAAGAATGAATGGGGATCAATTTTGTTTTAAGCGACATTGTTACGTGTCTTGAGACATTTCTGCTTTCTTCTTCTACCATATATATATATATATATATATATATATATATATATATATATATATATATATATATATATATATATATAGTGATTTAAGAAGAAGAATGAAAGGAAAAAGAGTTGCTGCGTTGAAGAGTGGCCAAACAAAGTGGACTTGGAATTGAGGCTGCCAAACTCAAACCACTCGTGCTGTTGAACCCAACTCGGAAGAGGAGTTCAAGTCTCAACGTGCGCATTTGATTCAAGATAAAGACTTCGTCAATTCATTATATTTTATTTATCATTGGATGCAACTGCTTGGCGTAAAGAGTCTCACATGACTCTATTGAAAGCAAATTTGTTCACTCATTTGACAAGAGAATAAATATTGCTGTAACAAGTGAAAATAACGTTCATTATAAAAAAAAATGGTCTATTACTACATCAATAAGTAATTATTTGTGTTTATTTCTCAATTTTAAGTTTATTTTTTGAACTTATAAACCTTGATTTCGGTATCTTGTTATTTATAGTATTTTTTTAGTTTTTATTTTAAATTCTTTAGTTTTTCCAGCTTGTCATGCTTAGAAAATTAGAAGAAGAAAATTAAAAAATTAAAATTAAGTTAAATTTTTTGTTTTTGTTTTTAACAAAGTTTTTAATATTTTTTAATTTTTTTGTATTACCATTTTTTTTTAAAAAAAAATATACTAAAGTAATACTATTAGAAATTTGAGCTAGAAAAAATTCCCTGACTAGACTTAAAAGTTCCGGACCAAATGTGGTAGACTTCATTTTTTTTGTCTCATTTACCATGTCGATAAATAACTGATCATTTCACTCGCGTTATATTCTATGGTAAATAAAGTATAAAAACAAAACTGGCGACATGCATTCCTAATAAAACAATGAATTGCGTAGTTGAAGTTCGGCAAGTTAAAAGTTAACTTTAGAATCAAACATGGAGGCCATGAAGACTTGGAAATAAAAAGTGACAAGCACTAACTAGATGCTAAAATAATTTATGGAAACAACCAGAAGGGAAGACCAGCAACACCTAGAATTATAGACAATTGGTTTCAGAAATCTTATTTCCAAAAATAAGCAACAATAAAAATGGAGGACCACTTTGAGGAGGGAGGACCACTTTGAGGAAGGA
>BRYE01000023.1:24989154-24994154 GCA_030159115.1 Actinidia arguta var. hypoleuca
TGATACCAACTCTTTTTATCAAAAAACCATCGCTACAATATTCTTCAAAATGATGTCTCGATGCCAAAGTAACTATCAAAAACGACTTAATTACCAGGAATAAAACAAGAAACGCAAAAATTGAGCCTGAAATAAACAGTTGAAAATTACAAACACAAAATTCGAGAACAGCAACTTCCCATAGTAACAAGATCACTCCTCCATGCGATTTTCCTACGATTGCTGCTGGTAAATCTTTACTTTGATATTTGGTCAAGAGAAGGCTCCTGTTGGATGGCTGCAGGAGCCTTGACCATGTGGATGCTCTGCTCCAGCTCCAACTCCAGCTCCTTTGCTGCCTCCTTCTGCTCCTTGGTTCTCTTTCCCTTCATCCTGTCCAGATTTTCCCGTGCATGATGATCAGCGATGAAACAAAAAAATGAAAACAAAATTATAAATGACAGAAAGGAACAAAACCTTTTTGCATGATGTCTCACCTCCCTCTCGACTCTGACTTTATCAATCTTCTTAATGGCCTTCAGAATGTTCTCAGCAAGGTTCCTGTCATATCTCTCTCGCTATTCCGTTTCCTCTCAAACTCGAAAGTTGAATCCATCCTTGGAAGAAGAATACAGGAATAAAAATAAAAAAGTAAATTATCACCAAAGTCTACAACAGGGAGAGGAAATGATAGGGGAAAAGGGGAGGAAGACTGTGATTAAAATTGTATCAAGCTTCTTTACCTGTGTCATATCCGTTCCATGAAGTCACCTATAAGCCTAGGTCCATTTGAGTCTACGGGGATTCCTCTTCATCTTCAAGTTATTGTAACATTTAGATCGACAAAACCGAAAAGTCTGTATTGGAAGTGGTTGTCAGTGGTCTTAAATTGATATTGGTATTAACTATAACCTGACTATTGACATTCACTGGTATATCCACCAAACTGTTCCCAACAACTAACGAGATAGCTCCCATTGAGCCATACGCCATGAATCATCATAAGCTATAAATTCAAATAGAAACCTACCAATTGTGCATGAGTTTTATGCCCTTCTGAGGACAATATGATACCTACCGACTCCCCAATCCGAGCTATGTAGCACAACTTAGTTAAACTGTCCAACCCCTTGCAAGTGGACACCTAACTTGAGTTCAACTAGCATGTCACTTAAAGTTTAAACTGATTTATTCAACAACTGAACTAATTATTATGTGTAGCTGTGGTACACTCATGTAAGTTTGGTGGCTATCTATATACCTAGCACTGATATATTCATGTAAACTCAAACTTGTTAAGAAATTCCCTATAGAATTGCAAAGCCTACCTGGCTCAGGTCTGGTTAGATGGCAAAAATTTCTAAACTTGCATACGAGTCCTTATAAGGGTTCCAGGCCCTTCATTTAGTTTTAAGTTTGGTGGCTATCTACAAAGGCTCCCGGTTGTCATCATATTTTCTGGTTTATCACAACAAAAGCTATGGAACACCATCATACTGTAATCACAGAATCCAGGAAAGAGAATAGTGGGACAAAGTGTAAAATAAGGCTACCTTTGCATCATTCCTAACAAATTGAATACCATGTCCACAATAGACAGTAAAGGAGCAAAACCAACATGTTTCCAATCTCGTGGTGACTTTGGGTTAGAACCCTCTACCAGTAAGATGCATTATATTATATCAAAGATTAGCAACACCATATTACTTAGTCCTCAAAAAATTCCTGAAAAAGTCACAAAGAACGTGTGTATATATTTGTGTGTGTGAAATAAGCAATGAAAATGAGCATTAAATGCCTTTAAAAAAACCTAGCAACCCATTAACAGTAAAAAGCAACTAAGCACATGAAAATATTGACAAAGGAGATCGAAAATCAGTTGTAGTACCTTGGAAAAGCCATACTTAAACAAATAAGTTTACACACTCAAAAATAATCCCTATAACACTCATAACCACTGCGACAAACAATAAAAGTGTGCCATCATGTAAAACCTTTTTTTTGGCACACATAGACTTGTGTTGAAATGTCTCACATCTCCCAGTTATGGTCCTTTTGTATTGTCTATAAGGCTTATGTTCTCCTCTTCTTAACACCTAGGTTTTAAGGAGAAAAATGGATTGAGCCTGACAAGTAGTATCAAAGTAAGGTTAAGTCTGTTGTCAAACAGTTGTCAGTCCCTGCCCATCTTTCTCATAACTGATCGTCACTATTGTGGGTACATCACAACTTTTTTAATTTTCAATGATTGGAGACAATGATATCCACCTCCGTTATCCTAATCATTGCCAGCTAATTGATATGGTCTATTTTTATTGCTGATAAAAAAAACTCTATCTATGACATGATCTAGAAACCCAATTGGTTGCCTATCTCATCACTCTTTTCCCCATCTCAAAACAATGGAAACCTATAGTAACCATCTTCTTAGTTGATCAAATTATTGAAGCCCTCTACTTAATGACCAAATCTTGCACAAATACAATTGACCCACCAAAGGAAACCTAAACTTAGCAGCAAGAGGTGCAAAATGAGTCGGATTGGTCCAGTCTGGCTTGACACGTCACGGTTTTGAGTGGATTCGATCCGGGGTAAGTCAAATCCAAAAGTCAACCCCCCTACCTAGCTAACGCCCGTGGGATCGGCCCACTTGATGGGTGAGCAAGGACCAGCTCGAACGAGCTTGGCTTGGGGCAGGTTGGCCTAGCCGAAAACAAACCGAATTATTTTTTTTATTTTTTGAGGGGCCGCAAGCTAATTGGGTGGGGCGAGTCGGGCTTGGCCCTAAATCTCAAATGGATATGCCATAAACGGGGTGGTGTGACGGTTTGAACAAATTGAATTTCGAGCTTAAACGGGTCGGATTACTCAAATAGGTCAAACTTTGCCTAAGAGTCCAACTCGAGTTCAATTGGCAACGAATTTTGGGCCGAACTCATGCCCGAACGGGCTGGGCCGACTCAGCCCTTGCCAAGTCCTGGCTGGACGACATGTGGGCTCACCTGGCAGGGCTTTTTTTTCCACCTCTACTAGTGGCTTAACCTCACCACTCTCCACACCTAATTAATTTCTCTCTCTCCAAACTTATTTTTCTTTACTATTATTTTGTAATTTTTTTATTTTACGTAAAATGCGAATAAACAGCCACATGACATGAATAGTCATTTTTATCAAATAAACGGCTAGTTTATGGCTTCTTGATGAAGCCAAAAAAGGCCGTTGCTTTCTCTCTCTGTAGGGCCACTATCTAGTGAGAGCTTGCGCCACCCAAATCACAGCTAAGCACCTTGTGGTGTCAGTTCATCATGCAAACTGCAAACTGTCCATTGCACATGTGTCACGTTCGGGCACTATAAGTTCCTTACTGGGCCCAGTTTGAAATTTGAATTGACCAATTTTGGCAACTTATTTTTTGGGAAAAAAAAACAAACAAACAAGAGAGAGAAGATTTTTGCTCTTTCTCTTTTCCGGGCCATGTTTTATAAAATTTGAAGGAAAATTACAAAAGAATTTAAGTGTTTAATATTGGTAATAAATCAAACTCTATTTTTAAAATTTCAACAAATTAAACATTGGACTTTTATTTGTCACAATTTCAACCATTCATCACACTCTGTTTACATAATTTTATAACACTAAGTTGTTATTTGCAAAACAATTGAGAAAACAATGTCATGCGAACTGAGACCCATTTAAAAGTCCTAATTACCCAACTTTTACTCTAAATCCAACTTTTATTTAATTTAATTTCTATCAATCTCTGCAATTATTGCTTGGATATATACTCTGATTATAAGAATCATGTTTATTATTTATTTATTTTTTTAAAAAAAAGCAAATTTAAGGCTTTTAAAATGCCCCAATTTGCGCAATGTTGCTTTTTCAATTGTTTTTGGATGGAATTATGGCTTTGTGGTCTATATTATTTAGTGTCGTCTAAATAAACGGAGATTGACAAATAATTTAAATTGTGACGGATTATAAATTTCATAGTTCAAGTTGTTAAGATTAAAAACTCAGAGTCTCTTGAGGGTTGTTTATGGCAATGGGGTTGGGTTGGGTTTTGAGTCTCTTAAGGGCTGCTTTAATGGTCTGAGTTGAAACTCTTTTAATCTCTACTTTCTCATCTATTTTATTTTGTTCAAAATAAATCAAAAAGGAAGAAAAATTACTATAATATCAAAATTTACCTAAGGTCTTTTAGAAAAAATCTTATAATATTGGTTTAGAAATTATTTTGAAGATAACAACAGGAAATTACAAATAAAAATTTGCTTGGTTATATTTATAACTCTCTTTTTAGATAAATGAGAGAAAATATCGTATAAATAAAACTAGCTAGAGAAAGCAAACATCCCAATTATCATTTTCAGGACATTAAGGTTGTATCATACATATAATTAAGAATTTAGTAAGCAAAAATTAAAAAAAAAAAGTTAAGCTAATTTAATTATTCGAAATTATTGAATCATTTATTTTTTTTATTATTTTTGTTCTCACCACATTCTTAATCCAAACACGGCGTAATGAATTTCAACCTAACATGTTTCTCAAATAAATGAGATAAGCGTCAAACCACAAATTAACTTAAAAAATGTTGTGGTGGTTGTGTGACATCTTTTTATATGTTATTTTTATCTTATGAAAAACAAAAAAATAGTCAAACAAAATTAAATTTATATATTTATTGATGAGGCGATAATCAATCAGCATTAATGAATCACTTGAGACATATTAAGGCACTCAAGGATGAGTAGAGTGATGTCATGGCATGATGATATCGTATGCTACCCTGGGGACGATATTTATGGAAAGACACAATCACTCGTGCAACGAACGAGTAGGGATGATAATAGAGTGGGTTCAGAGTGGGTTCGTCACAATTCGTCTCCGCCCTAATTAAGAAAATCTTCTTCCACTCTTGTCCAAAACCTATGACAGGTTAAAACTCAAAACTCTATCTCCTAGTCAAACATTAATATTTTTTTAATTATATATATATTTTTTATAAATAATATAAA
>BRYE01000023.1:25021654-25029154 GCA_030159115.1 Actinidia arguta var. hypoleuca
AAAAAATTTTTTGATAAAATGAAGAAGTCGGTTAGCTATCGTGAATTATCATCCATTTAACTCATTGATAATGAGGATTTTAAACATCAGAATAAATGTGTAAGAAAATGACATCTTATTATTATCTTTGTCCCTTCACCGATTTGGTATTATTATGTGTCATCTTCGAGGATCTATTTGTTCAACAAATAATTATGAATAGCTCCATCAAAGAGTTTTAATGCTCCAAAAGTACAAAAAAAAATCTACAAATTTCTATATTTGCCCGCTTTCATTTATCCAACCAATAAAATGGATGATTTGCATCTACCATGATTTGATTTGGTTATTTCGTAGTGAAGGAAAGTGAGTAGATATTGTTGAGGTAAAAATATGTGAAGAGCAACTAACAATCAAAATTGTTCAGAAATTGACTTCGAGCACTTGTGCAAGGGAGTAAACGTTATTGACTGGGGTGAAGCCACTCAAAATTTATCCGTCGTGGCGATCAGATCTTTAGAAAAAAATGTAGAACCTTGAATATAATAAGTTCTAAACAAAGACAATTGATCTTACCCATTTTTAAAGGTAGGAGAGCAACTTTTATAGATGGAAAATCTCTAAGTTGAGTGAGGAGATCATGGCGCGATTATGGGATGATTGTGGGAGGAAATCATGGGAGGAGATTGGCGTAATTGGTGAAGATCCTAGCCGAAAGGGACTAGATGGAGGTCGCTTGTTCTTCAACCTGGAAACGTTGGCAACATGAACAACCGAGTAGCAACCATTGGCGACATGAGCTCCTATATAGAGATCATAAGTGACAGTGAAATTCTATCCCTCATCATATATAGATTTGTATGGTCCATGGTAAGATGAAGTATGTTTGAGTGCAGATCTTGAGCTACCAGAGCAAAAATGGCTCAACCAAGAGAGATAAGCTTAGGGTTTAGAGTGAGGAAGTATGATGTTAGGTGAAAGAGGAAAAACTAGAATTACTGTTTGTTAGAGGGTAAATCTGTCATACAGACGCAATATGCATGGCTCCATAAAAAAGCAGTGTGGTATTAGCTGCTCCCATAGATTTTTTTTAAATAAAAAATGGGTGAATTACACTGACCACCTCTGATGTTTTAAAAATTACAATGACCTCCTCTAAGGTTTGAGAGAATATCCTCCCACCCCCAACACCCTTGTCTCCTTACGAAAATGAGCAAAATACCCCCACTCTCTCTCCCCTCCTCTTTCATTTTTTTTGAGTTTTTTGTATTTATTTTATTTTTAGTTTTTTAGTTTTTTTTATTTAGTTTTTTTTATTATTCTTTTCTATTATTTAAAAAATAAAAGGGTATTAAAAAAAATAAAAAAAAATTAACAAAAAATGAATCCCCTTTTAACAAAAAAATAAATTTCCTTTTTGTTATTTTTTTTTCTTTTAATACCCTTTTATTTTTTTTTTTTTATTTTTGTCTTCAGTAAACTTTTTTTTTTATCGTTTGATAAAATTTCGTACTTTTAATTTTCTGAAAGAATCAAAGGGTATTAAAAAAAATAATAATAATAAAAAGAAAAAAAAGGTATTAAAATAAAAAATAATAACAAAAAGAGAATTTATTTTTTGTTAAAACGGGATTCATTAATAAAAGGGGATTCATTTTTTATTACTTTTCTTCTTTTTTTTTATTTTAATACCCTTTTATTTTTTAAATAATAGAAAATAATAATAAAATTAAATAAAAAAATAAAAAAAAAACTAAAAAACTAAAAATAAAATAAATGCAAAAAACTCAAAAAAATGAGAGAGAGAGTGGGGGGTATTTTGGTCATTTTCGTAAGGAGACTAAGGGTGTCAGCGGATGGGAGGATATTCTCTCAAACCTTAGGGGAGGTCATTGTAATTTTTGAAACGTCAGGGGTACTTTGTGTATTAAAGGTAAATATCAGGGAAAGTCAGTGTAATTCACCAACAAAAAATATACGAGCATTATTCTAACAAAGGTATTATTCTAACAAAGGTAGAGTAACAGAAAAGTTCTAAGACATGCTTTTCGCGTTTGATACTAAATTCATGTTAACGAGGGGTTCAAAATCAATTTAGTTTCAGAAAAAAACTGTTAAACATAATTTTTTTTTAGATTTTTAAAAATATCATAGCATTATTTATAGCCAAAAGAGAAAGCAACAGAAAAAAACTAAATATCTTGACCTATAAAATATAATTTTTTTCAAAATTGAGTAACATTAGCAATTAACAGTAGTACTACAGTTCTCAAATTTTGAATTAAGAATAATTTTTGAATTCAAAATGAATCGAGATCACCCATTTTAAATTTAAAAATATTTTCTCGTTGATCTTAAAATTTCTTTCTTATTGCAACAATTCAAATGGGAGGCATTTCCACCCATTTAATATCATAGGAAGAAAGTCCCATATTGTGAATGAGGTTGGTAAGGCTAAGATAGATACATTGCATCATCTAATTTCATAATGGTTTTAATTAAATATAATCATATTCATTTTTGTTGGATAATTGACCTTTACCAAACACTTATTATTCCTCTTAATATCTTAGATCTATCATTACATCTTTATTCCAATCAAAAAAATAAAAAATAAAAAAGCAATTCTTTTGGTGGTCAGCCACTTGTTCAATTCCCTGACCCATTATTATTATTATTATTATTATCTTAATGTTGCCACGTCATTCGTCACTATTAACAAGCAATCATCACTTTGTCTTATAAAGACGTGTAAGCATTTAGTGACGTGGTAACACAAGAAGCATGACATTATTATGAATTGAGACAAAAGATTCAGATCTTAAAATTAAGTACGCTTATTTATGTGTAATAAAATCTTCACCTATTGAAATTTTAAGATAGACACATCGCTTGAAGAAACCACATCAGCTATATCTATTCCAATTGCATTGTCGCACTAGTTGCTCACTTTGTCAGTATCTGTGAACACGCTAGTTATTCTCCATCTAGCCAGTGGGCGAAGTTGATCACTTCGCCTGTTCAAAGGCTCCATTTTCAAGAGGACTCCATCTCCATGACTTCACCTCTGTGAGTTTCCTTTTCCATCACGTCGCCTATAATTGCGAATTGATCTCCAAATGATATTTTTCTATTTTATCTTCAGTATTTACGGGATCTCCTTTCATACTTGTCTATTCGAAGATCTCGCCGTGATCTGCTCACACGACTCTCCATTATCTATTTATAAAAATGTCACTCCCCCATCATAAAGAGGTACGACTTGACCCTCACTTATCCATTCTGAGAGCTCTGGTTCTTTGTTTTGCCTAACTTATACTTGTCTTGGTCTGATTTCTACGCCGGAGGAGTTTTAAGCGATTTCGCTCCAGCCGGTAATATTTGTTCATCTGCGCAGGTCACCCGAGTCTTTGCCGAGATCGAGAGCATTCCTAACTGTTGGTTGCTCATCCCAGATTTCTACCACAACACTTATGACTATTTGAAGTTCTTAACATATTTGTTTCCGAAAGAGTCCATATTAGGAAACCTTTTTTTTAGGACAATTTGGACATTTAAAACCACAACAGCTATTTCACAATTTATTTAACCAAACAAATTATTTTTTTCTGTCATAACTTGTAAAAAGCTGCACCAAACACATTTATAGATTATTTTAAGTTTTTAAATTAATAATCTAAAAAAGTAACTTGTAAGGGATACTGAACATGGCTTTAGTGGCTTGTGTAAAAACTTATTTCCATGAAAACACAAGATTTGGACAAAAAGATCCAAGTAGACACAGATCATGGGGACAACAAAAGTGAGACCAAAAGAACAATATTAATTACAGGGTGGGTGGGTGAGTGCCTTAAGGGGACAACACAAGTGGTTGGGGATTAGGTTCACTGATGTGATTAGAATAATTCATTTTGTATAATTCGTTGAGGAATTTTTATAGATATAAAAATTAAGTTAATCGAATATCAATAAAAATAGATGGCAAACATAATTCAAGATAACCACATGATTGGTTAATTTTTCATGATGAGTCTTGAAAATTATGCTTGCCCCATATTTATGTTCAAAACAAATACCGTCCTATCATTTTGCTACCGATGTTCAATTAACTTTATTATTTATATAAACAATCTTTGTAAATTTTGTAAAACAAACCGTTTAGATATATTATTGAGACCGAGGTTGGCTTCACTTGGACAACCACCCTCACAACACAGTGCTTACCCTAAATTGGCTACACGCATGCTTACTTGTTAATTTATGTAGTAGCATGGTTTTTCAAAATATAGTAAAATACCTCTATATTGTAGTCTAGAGTTCAATTTTCCTTGACAATGGAACGAAATGCCTCTATGCTTGGATTTCCTTTGCTTGAAGCCAAGGTTGGTGGCAATACATTGCGTTCTTTGAGTCCAATATGTTCCAAGACAGGTTCATGGACGAGCCGTGAAATATTATTTTATCAGATGTTATGTCTAGAGACGGGTTCGTGGATGAGTTATAAGATGTTCTTTTATCTTATATTATGTCCAAAGACGGGTTCATGGATGAATCATGAGATGTTCTTTTACCAAATGTTATGTCTAGAAACGAGTCATACCTGCAAGTTGCAATTTTAATTTTCGTCATACAGAATGTGTCATGTTTTTATTTTGTTTCTTTAGAGCATGTTTATTTGGTTGGATTAGATATGAGTTTGTATTAAAAATCCAGTCAGACTGTAATTTTAGTGTTTGAATGCAACTATTGGCAAGAGATTGCTGTGTTGAAAAATTATTCCCACAGAACATAAAATAAAAAATGTCGAATTCATGCAAGGAACCGTCTTATCTATTTCTGGGCCGTACAAAATGTTGAATTGGGTTTAGAGTGGCCCAGGTCCATATGAAGCAACCCAACGTATAGCTCTAAGACCAAGTGCTGAGCTTCCTACAGTATTATTATGGGAAGCCACTTATACAGAATTGGCCAATGAAATCTCTTTAACCAATAATTGGTTGGGGATTGTTTTTAGAATTAATTTTAAATTTTATTCGGTAGATCGCTTTCAAAACTTGTGTATGTTTTTGGGGGAAATTCTTCCCTCTTGGTTACAGTTTTCAATATTTGTTTTGCAAAACGTTTTTCATAACTAGTTTTAAAAATATGAAAATTCATCTTTCATATCTTATTTAGTTTTTAAAAAAATACTACAATACATATCATAAATCATTTGCATCTATTGTATGACTGAAATTGTGAAACATCACCATTTGTTATTACAAATTCTCATAAATTTAATTTTTGATTCATAACATAATTTCAAATATTCATAAAACGTTTATGATTATATCCATAAAAATTCATAAATGTACCATAAAATACTAAAACTAAGTGGACTCCACGACAATTAATATTTTAAAGTGACTAATTTATTGTTTGAAATCACTCTAATTCATAATAATTACTATAACTATTCATAACAAACCAAAATAATTCATATCTAAACTAACAAAATTAATAAAAATAAATTTTAATTGGTGGACTTCACGACAATTAATGCATTAAATTGATATTAATTCATTATTTGAAATCACACTAATTCATCACAATAAGCATAACCATTCATAATCAAACTAAAATAATTCATAACAAAACCAATAAATTCATAAAAGTAAACTTTAATTAGTGAGTTTCATGACAATTAATACTTTGAATTGGATAATAAAAATTCATAAACGAACCATAAAGATTCATAAAATTTACCAAACATACCAATAGAATTCATAAACAAAACATCTCATAACAATAGCTATAAAAATTAATAACAAAATCAATACAATTCATAAAATTAATTTTAACCTCTATTACAATTGTCATTATTAGCTATTAATTTATTTAAAAGTCTAGATAAATAATTTATCATCTAATGGTTATTAAATGAAGTGTGTACCATACCCCCTAAATAAAAGGTGTGTACCGAAGTGTCGCCTTTAGTTTTTAGCAAAAATTATTTTTAAGAATTTAAAGACATTTTTCTAATGTCTTCTCAAAACTTTGTTATTTTTTTAAAAAAATCTAGAAAACAAGTTTTGAATAACATCAACCACGCAATTTTCTAAAACAATTGCTGCAAATCTAATTCTGAAAAACATCAACCAAATACAATTTTAAAAAATTAATTGAAGATCTAATAAAGCATAAGTTTGATAGCTAAAGATTTTCGCAATCAAATTTATGTTGTTGAATCACGAGCTATGTCGAATTTTGCATTCAAACGAACTCTTACCGGGCCTATTATTTGTGTGATGACCTTAGTAAAGTACAATAGTACAATAAATGTAAAGAAACGATATAAAATAATTGAAGTATTCAAATTTTAAAACCTTGAAATGGAACAGATCTGCAAGTCCCAGACCTCGACAACCAACCAAGTCAACCCCTAAAGTTCACATTATAAATCATATTTCTTCACATAATCCATACCCATCTACAGGCTTTGATTAATATTGTTGCTATTCCTTCAGCAAGCATATAAAGATTCATATCCCCCTAAAGAAGCAACTTAATAATTTCTCAAAAATAATTTTTTTTATATTTTTAAGGTAGTTTTTCCCCACAGGTAAAAGGCAACAGTTTTGCCAAACACCCGGAACAGCTTTTGAAGTTAAAAAAAATACAGAAACTGCAATGTAATAAAGGGCAACAAATACCCCCAACCTCCTATCCATTTAAAGATAATCCATACTATCAAAAATTGATGTATTGAGGCAAACTAGAATCAGTACCACTCCACTGACAAAGAAAAGTTATTCTGAACTTATGGAATGAACCACCAAAGCCTGTAGTAGCAAAAATGAAGCTTCTAGTTGGATATGCAGTTAAGCATTAACTAGTTGGATGAGAGAGATGGGAGAGAGAGAGAGAGTTTGCTTTTAAACCCCATTAACACTGAAGATAAGTAAGGGGTGACCTGAGACCACTTAAACTAGGTGGAGAGGCCACTTATACAGGTTGCTTACAGGTGGGAAGCAATTTCATTCATGGGTTTTTAGAAGCATTATTCAATGCTTTGCTTTAATATGCATACACATCTTTGTATGTATAGTCCCTTCACAGATCAATAGTTTCTGATACGTGGCAGCATAGAGTGAAACATAAAACATGTGATGATGGAAACAGCTATCAGCATATCCATATGATTTGACTTGTTTGTCACTGTCAGCCACTATTACACATTGCTTTTTGTAGCCTTTGACAATGACTAAAGCTCGCTCTCATTAGATTAGTGTTGTTGTTACATGAGCATGGATATAGTATAAAAATCCTGATAGTGGGTTGGGCCCAACCTGTATGGTACTTGTTAAAAGCTCTGTAACTGCCTTATTTGGGGGTTTCATGTGATTCATGAATAGTTGCCTCCCTCTTTTGCATGTATTTATGCCAGGCACATACACCCTTCGAACACCCACAACTCCTAATTAGAAATCTCTCTCTCTCTCTCTCTCTCTCTCTCTCTCTCAACATGAAGCTGAACACAAT
>BRYE01000023.1:25056654-25061654 GCA_030159115.1 Actinidia arguta var. hypoleuca
AATACCCTAATAATCCTATACATATATCTATATACGTATATTGTTTACTTAAACTGACTACAACCACGGCCCGTTAAAAGAACCCTAGTCAAAAGGTTAGTTTTAAGTTTTAACCATATAAACTTAGGCCCAGTTTGGAATAATGGTTTGTTTGGGTTTTTTAGTTGTGTTAGTTTTTTGAGTATTTTCGTCTTTAGTAAATTTTTTTAACGTTTCATTAAAATTTTATAATTTTTCGATTCTTCTTAACAAGAGGAGTCCGAAAATATATAAAAAAATCATCTAATTTGAAGAAAAAAAACTATTTTTAGTTGGGTCTTTTTGGTTAAAAATAGTTTTTCACATCTCTCGCGAACTTTTTCTCAAATTAGATAAATTTTTTTATATTTTTGGACTCTTCTTGTTAATAGGAACCTAGAAAAGTATAAAATTTTGACCAAACAGTAAAAAAAATTCAGTAAAAACAAATAAAATTAAGTCAATCTATACCTTTGGACCTTATTAATATATGGTAACACCTTCCCCAGTTGCATTGTATGTGAAGCATTTGCTTGTGGACATGCATACCAACTTTCATTGACAAAGACCATTCAAAAGTGCAATCATATTTGCTGTCAATTAAACAAAATTAACGCATGATTCAATTAATTAATGTTTAATAAACCATCAATTAGTCCATTTTTTAACTCAAACCTCGGACCTAAAAGATTGAATTGTGTTGTTATCACTTTTCAATGCACTGTAATTCTTGTTCATTTATAAACTATTTTAGCATGATTGTTAATGGTAAACGAGCTTATATTTTAGCATGTGGTGGTTAGTTCCGAATTGTTTTCGTTAGTTATGAAAATGTATGGTATTAGTTATGTTGAAATATTATTAAAAAAGTTTCAAATCTTTTAATTATCTTATTTACAAAGATATAGGATAATTAATAAACATGTGATTTATTAGTATTTTATGGTCATTATATATGGTCATTTTGTTGGTGGTTACAAAGAGATTATGAGGTGATTTATAGTTCTATTCTCTTATTGATTGTGAGATTAAATATGATCCCTATATAAAGGCTATTATCCACCATTGGTCGGATGAGACACATCTATAGGTGTGATAGTTTTCTATACTTCTTTCATACTAGTAGTTTTGAGGCAATTCTAATTGGGACCTTTTTTTAGTGGACGTGAACATTAGATGAGGGTGATTTGTGAGTATTGGGTTGAATTTTGGAGTCATTATTATCCGCTAAAACCTTTACATGGGGAGGCATAGAGACTTTAGGACAGTAATTATCGCGCCTCACAATGTCCAATGTCAGTTATCATGTTTATACTTAATTCAGTATATCTTTATATAACTTATATTTTAATTATTTATTTATGTTTAAAGAATATTTGCCTAACAAGTTAACCTATGTCCCTTTTTATTTGTTCCTTTTCGGAAATTCAATTTTTTTTAAAAAAAAAACCTTTTCTAATATGCCCTTCAATATATGCTTATTTTAATGTGTAGAGTTTAACTTTTTATGTGTCTCTTCATTTTTTTTGAAAATGTAATGAAACTTGTTCAATATCCAATACAATTATTGTTAAATTGTTTTTAGTTTTATTATTATTGTACTTTATTGGAACTTGGAGTTTAACTTCATTGTTTGAATTTAAGAAGGGAATAGTAAAAGAAGAATGTTAGTACATTTTATCTATCAAAAGTGAAAAGTGAACAATTATTTAGAGATAACAAAAAAATAATAATGAACAATTAAAAGGGAACGGATGGAGCATGAATTATCGTGGATATATAGTTACAAATTGTTATGACTAGTTATGAAAATTAGTAGTATTAAGCTAGTTAATTACGAAAGTAAATGGTGTTTATTATAAATAAGTTTTAAAAAATCAATTAAAGACAAAAACATCTACTTTAGCTATTAAAAAAAGAGAGAAATCCTAAGGTGTTTGAATTTGGAACAAGAAATATTCTCTGAATTTAAAAATAGACAGTACAAATTCACTTGATTATGTGACCTCACATACTTAAGTGAATTTGAACTATTTTTTTTTAATTGAAAAAATTTTCTTATACAAATCGCTCGAGCGTAGCATTGCTTTAAACAACAACTACCCAAACGAGACCTCCAATAATTGTTATTAATAATTGAAAAGGGGATATGGTTAAGGATTCTCTAATTGGTGGGCCTACTCAGCTTGCCTCAGCAACACTTTCCTTCCATAAGTTTGAAATTCATATTAGCATGACAAATGCGTGTATGCTTACGTGCTGTTTGGTAACGCGGCCAAATTTATGTTTTAGAAAACATATATTTTGTTTGGGGGGGGTGTATTTTTTTAAAACAAGCTAAAACAAAGTTGTTCTGTACAGTGATGGAACCATCAAAACAAGGGAGGCAGGTGTCAAAATATATTCCTGGAGGACCACAAGTTGCAATTTCTTAAAATCTAAGACTCTGTTTGAATCAAGGATTTGGTGAGGGAAAAAAAATATAAATGAAAAAGATACATAATCTAATGGGACCGAACGGTTGAATCGTCTCATTTTTCCATTTTTTTTTCATTTTCTTCACCAAATTCGGGATCAAAACTCAGCCTAAGATTGACGAAAGGGACTGAAGGGAGGGAGGTGTTTTCTTTTCTTTTCTTTTTTACAAAAAAACTCATGGACATATTTTCAAAACAATAAAAACAAAAACAAGAAAATATGCCTGTTAATTAGTTGCACGATCCAGAGGGATCTTAGTTGCCGGAGGAGAATGGGAGAGTGGTTGGAAGAGTTGCCGGAGGTGAAAGAAGTAGGGATTGCAAACGAGCCGAGTCGATGAAAATAGGTTTTATTCAAACTTTGTTTGAAAACTTATCGAATTTTAAAAATATTTTGAATTTTGGTTTGTTTATTTTTCAATCCGAATTGAAATAAATTCTTAGTTTTTTTACATAGTAAGTTTATCGAATTAAGCAGTGACTTGTTCAAGTTTGGTTTTGAAATTTGAATAGTTTTAACATATGTTCGAATTTGATTTATCAAGTTGAGTAGTGACTTATTCAAGTTTCTATTTTGAAATCTTTTAAAAAATAATAAATTATTGGCACTATTTTTGATAATGACAACATTATTCCCAACCACACTTTGAAAAATAAAAACAAAAAATGTAGCCAAGAAAAGACTTGCTTGTGTGCCTAAATTTTTTCGAATCGTACCAACACACGGAACTAAGGTAGCAAACTAAAGTTAGGACCAAACTGGCGGGTCTTGAAACCAAAAGATTAAATCAAAAATTGCAAAATAATCTCCCTGCCTACCGTGTTGTCTGCAGTGGTAGAATCCATTTGCTAGCTCAATGATGTAATTTGAACGGTTTAATTTACAACACTCGTCGATAAAGTCACCTTTGCAAAAAAAATTAGGTTGATCAAAGATCGATGATCAAATGATCGGTACATGACATATTTCTTATTCTTTTTTTTTTCCTCAAAATAAGCGTAATTCAATCATATGGCTATTGATGATACTTACTAAACAAATAGTTCGAATTACACTAGCGAGTCTGAGTGAACTCCAATCTTCTAAAAAAGGCTTACAATGTAGGCTAATTATTTTTGCAGTCTTTTTTTTTTCTTTAGTAAGATGAATTTACTCGACCATCTATTTTTATTTAAATATTTTCACTGTATAAAAAGATATTTGTGTAAATGCACGATAAAAACAAAAGAGAAGAGGGAGAAAGAGAGAGGATTGTGGAAACCTCAGTAGACCCAAAAATAATTGAGGGGATAGGAGAGGATAGGAGAGGGAGATTAGATATCGATGGTCAAGTGGGTTGGGCCAAAGACCAAACATGGGTGTTGCTCTCACCCACTTGGCCAATGGGTGGGTGACATTTTTTAATTTCCATAACGACAAACAAACATACAATCACAGACCCTTTATTTTCTCAAATTAGGCAAAAGCTGTGCCTGCCACTTTTATTACACGTCTTTGTGACGGCTCTAGTCTCACCCGCACCAGGCAATGCCTATGTTCTCTGTTTGCCTTCTCTCGCACCAATTATAAGGAGGCATTTTAATCCTTGTATTAGTGACTGAGAACCATAATTTTATTATTAGGAAATGTATTTCCAGTAATTTAATATATGGAGTCATCTAAGATCGCGTTTGATTGCAGATTTCAATAGCCCTCGCTTATTTGAAGTTCAACAATAGATTGTATCTATGTAGTTTAAGTATTTTGGATCTCGTTTTAGACTCATTTTGATGATCCAAACCGATCATATTGTAGACTCCATCGTAAAAATCAATATTGTAAAAAATCACGTTGATCGGACACAGTTCAATATGCGCTCGGTGCTATCTTATAACTTAATAAATAATTGTAGAGAACAAAGATTATAAATATTTATCTTGATATAAATTGGTATTGATTAACCATTAATCTGTATCTGATCAACATAATTTTTTACAGTATTAAATCTCTTGATGAGATATACAATATAAACGATTTAAATCATCAAAATAAATCTAAAACAAGTCCCAAAATACTTGGATTACTCCAGTACAGTCCCAAAAAGGACTGCATGGAAGCCTAGTATGATTTCAATCTATTGAATTTAGCAACCCAATATGAGACTAGGAATGAGGTAATTGAATAAGTAGTCCAATGCAATTTCACCCATAACCAGTTTGTTTATCGGCTATAAATAAGATGTTTAGTGCAAGGACAAAGTAGTAATTTCGTAACTAATCTCCTGGTAATGGATTAAAATTACCAACCCTTTTAGATTTCTAATCCTCCACTTTTTCAAATTCATAATCCTCACGGACTATTAATCCAAATCAAAATTTTTGTATCCAGAACATATTCTTTTGTGAAGCATAGTCTAATCCTACCCTTCAAACTACATGGTCCACCCAAATTTAAGGCTTCAACCACTGAAGACAGTACCAATGCCAACAAAAAATTACCGAATCTCCTAGGTAAATTGACCAATC
>BRYE01000023.1:25066654-25071654 GCA_030159115.1 Actinidia arguta var. hypoleuca
CACGGTCAAAAATAAAAAATTAAAAGCATGTTTCTTATAGAACCTAATTAATAATGATAGTAATTCTCAATTGGCAACAAATAATGGACCATTTTGCATGTATTAAAAAAATTTATTAATTTATTATTGATTAGAAATAAAATAAAAAGTAAAAAATAGAAAAAAGTAAAGAGTAAAGAGTGAAAGTAAAGATTAAAATTTTTTCTTGGTGATATTAGTATTTCTTGGATTCAAAATCATATAGTCATAAATATTAAAAAAATAAAATTAAATAACATGTTTACCTAACTTGGACAGATCAGTTCAACCGTCAATCGATCCTATTTTCGATTCCGGTTAAAGTATTTAAACCGTTTTAAATTTTCAATATAAAAATTAGTTTAAATTTTCAAAGTTATTATTGTTATCACTCCTTTTTCATTTTGTTCTGTTTGTCATTGCAATATCACCAAATTAAGGTCCGTCAACATGGGTCTACTATTTTCAATAAGATCGACTCTATTATTTTGACCAAATAGTACTATAAAGAAAGTAATGTTCATCTGCCATGTTAAATAGTAAACATAATTGCACTCTTAAATTAAGGTATCAAAGAGTTTGGAATATAACAAAATATTGTGTTCATATTTTTCGGTCACAACTTCATCCACAACCCTCTTATAAAAAGAGAATCCATCACTATGGAACCCACCCCACATACAGAGATGTGGTGTGGGTCCAAACTTTTTTATGTAGCATTGCTCGAGGATAGGGATGTTCCAATTTTGAAGCCCTTGATACTCCAATTTTGAACCATGTTGAAATAAGAAAATATATGACGCTTGATTAGTTAATTGAATTAGAATTACATAATAATATAGATAAAATGCTTTTAGGAATCAAAAAATAAAAAAAAACAAACTATTTTCTCTACACTTGTACATGTGCAACTGCTATGGTGAGGTGCATTGGCCTACATATACTCCTTCCGTTCTATATTATTGGTCTATTATTTTATTTTATAATGTCTCAAAATATACGTCTATTTTTAAAAATTAATAAAAGAAATTATACAATTTTTATTTTTTATCCTCTCTTTTTTATAATATTTCTACGAAAATAAAAAATTCAAAAAAGCAATAATTACCGGGATTAAATTAAAAAGTAAATCGTTGCCACGTAGGATGTTCGGGTAATGGTGATTGGTCAACTTGCCCTCAAATGTAACCAATCGCTGTATGTCAATTGCCCCACCAGTGAATAACTGATGTACTCTTGTCACTCACAGACGTTTACTACTGCACAGCCGCCATAGAAGAACACAGCCCCTTCACCATTGACGAATGATTTCTACATACGTTCACGCAAAACCCGGAAGGACCACTATCTTCTCTCCACGTGTCACTCGAGACCCCCCAAGGATCACCACTCGCCACGAGAATGGTTGTAGCATCAAACTACCGGTTTGGGGTAAACATTAGCTAATGATTTTTATACTATTTTTTTAATTGTATCTTATTTTTTATTTTTATTAAAATAAATTTACTTAAATAATTATTTTTATTCAAATATCGTCACTTTTTAAAAAGATATTTAAGTAAATTCATTATAATAAAGATAAAAAAAGAGTATAATTCCATAAAATGAAAGTGTAAAACATACTAGACAAACAAATTTCACAATACATTTGGTTTGTTGTAGATCAATTTTTGGTAGTAAACTTTGTTGAGATTATTGTTGGATTGGAAGGTCTAGGTTGACGGCTAAATTAGTTGGATATCGAAAGCTAAATTATCATGACACATCTCTTTTAAAAAATAAAAGATCTATGTTGAAAATCATACTTATTGTTAAAATAGATGTTATTCAATCTACTTGATTTTTTATATAAATAATTGTCAATGAACTTAAATAATCAAAAATAAATGACAATAATTGTACAATTAAATTTAATTTATGAATTTCAGACAAGCCTACTCCATTTACAAAACGAGATTGCTAATAAGTCTCTTTATAGAAGAACACATTTTTTTTAATCTTCAGGAGTAGCTCGATTGATAAAAATTTTAATTTTGTTTTCTAATTCGAGTCTCATTAGAATATCATGAAAGTTTGTCCCGACATTAATTTTAAGGCTTTCTAATTAGTCTTTATGAACCCAATTGAGCTAGGTGAGTATGCTATGCTTTATAAAAATAAAATAAAATTAGAGCCATTTTCACAGCTAACCAATTCAACGGTAAAACTCTAATTTTCAACTCTACAAAAAACCGTCCCTTGCAAAACTACAAAACAAGCCTGCCAAACGGTTGCCAAAAGCCTCTGTATCTCTCTCTCTCTCTCTCTCGAGCATGGATTGTGGATTGTGGGCTTCCTAGATCCTTCCTAGATCCCTCCCCTATCTTCACCCTCCACCTCTCCTCCTTCTCCCTTATATATACACAGGTGTGTGTGTCTACGAACACCATTGTGCTCATCGATCGTCCGCCTTTTCTTCCTCTTCTATATTTGCCCTTCTTCTGTCCGTGGTAATTACAGCCGGACCTTCCTGGGTTATGATAGCTGCCGGAGATCGGGAACCTGAGAGCATATCTCCTTCGCCAGCTCTCGGCTTCCCCCGTTTCAGATTCTTCCGTTACAGGCGTTTGAGGTAGAGGCCGACCGACTCGCTTTTCTATTTCGGCAATTCATACGTACATCTATACATTTTTCATAGCGTAGAAGATGCCCCATCCGAAGAGTCACCGGAGAGGGCAGGAGGAGAAGAACCGGAGGGGGAAGTTGGGGGAGAGACCGGCCTCGTTTCACGGGCGGAGTCCGGTGGCCACGGGAGAGAAGCTGATAAGGCCGAGGACGGTGCCCGACCTCCTCGCCTGCCGGAGCACCGGCGGAGAAGGAGGTGGTCCGGTGGCCATGGGAGAGAATCTGATAAGGCCGAGGACGGTGCCCGACCTCCTCGCCTGCCGGAGCGCCGGCGTAGAAGGAGGTGGTCCGGCTGAGGGATGTCGGAAGTTGACGAAGTTGCTTTTGAATGTGACAATACAGAGGAGCTTAGGGGCCGTTCAGGTCGTGATGTCGCCGGAATCAACAGTCGGCGATCTGATCGCGGCGGCGATCCGTCAGTACGCGAAGGAAGGAAGACGGCCGATCCTGGAATCCGCCGATCCCGCGGGGTTCGACCTCCATTATTCGCAGTTTAGCTTAGAAAGTACTCTCTCTCTCTCTCTCTCTCTCTCTCTCTCTCCTAGCCCACTCGAGTGCTCGATTGGTGAAATTTGTTTTTGGCCACAGAAAGTTTTTACAAAACTACTTTTAAAAACCAAATATATTTTTATCTTTTATCATTTTTATCGATATTTTAGGAACTTAAAAACAATTTTTTTTAGGTTTTGTCAAGAATGAGTTCTTTTCAAAAATCCACAAAAAAAACAATTTCGGAAAATTATCAACCAAACAGAATTTTTAAAATGAATCTGCAAAATTAAGTTTAAAAATAACAAACAAATAAATAAAATTTACGTACATACATTTTGTATAGATTTTCTATTTACACATCACGTGTTTTTAACAAATCGCAGCCATTAAATTTCATTTAGTTGGTTTGAACGGTCAAGATTGATGTTGTGTTTTGATTTGGGGTGCAGGTTTAGATAGGGAGGAGCAGCTCATGGCGTTGGGATCGAGGAACTTCTTCCTCTTCCCGAATAAGCCGTCGCCCGCCACTGAAGGCGGTGGTGGTGGCGTGACGAATCCGGCAACATCGTGTTCGAAGCAAGCGGAGAAAGCATCCAAGATTGGGCTTCCATGGCTCAAATTCTTATATAATTAGGTTGTAGCCTATTTTTCCTTTTGTTTTGTTGGGCGCCCTTGTGTATTTATGAGGGGTATGAAATTAGTGTGTATAATTAGTTAGTATTGGGGGAGATGTTTTGTCATCCCTGGTAAGAATATGTTTTCCGCTTGCAACTTGCAAATTCATGGATATCTTCATTGCTTTTTGTGTTTGGACTGCAGATAAGTTGTGTAATGTATCAAAGTATTTCTCATCGTGCCTTACCTTGCATTTTTCATGAACTTAATTACTATTGGTCCATCTTCATTGTTCACTTTGTAAAGTCTGTTAAGCATATGATCTATTCATTTTGTAGTCATATCATCGAATAATATGTAATTATGGTTTATTCAAAAAATCATATAATTAATTGTCTTTATTTATTTTAAAATAAAATGTACTTGAATCATATAACTATTATTATCCAACCAATTTTATTTTTTGCGTAAATGGATTGCTTAAGAAGCCTACTAAATTAATAGTTTGAATTATACAAATAAATCTTATGTGAGTCCACTTTAGGGACACTATGGAGTTGAAATACTTTTTGGACACTACAGACCCCCAAATTTGATATTGAGTGGCAATATTATTGTTATGGAAAACATAAATGCTAAATAAAGTTTGATTTTCTCACTTAAGCAGTCTAATTGGTAATGGAAGTTAGATTTTTTTATAAATTTTCAATACATAACCGACACGTGACCTAATTCGATGGCCATTTATAGTGGAAATTGTGTGGGAATAAAGGAAATATCAATTTTATCCCTCAAACGATAATACATGTCACGCAAATGTGAAAAACCATCCAAAAGCCTAACTTTCATTACCAAAAACCAAGTTTTCATTATCAATTGGACTGATTTGGCAAGAAAATCAAACTGTGTGGTTAAAATTACAAAATTAAAAAATTCCGGAAACTTTATGCAAAATCGTGAATGGGTAAAACTACAAGGCCCATTTTTGCACTTTATTCATAAAGCTTTATACGGGAAACTTCCATATTATTTTTCTACTTTTTTTTTAATGAGCCCCCTTACCATTCCTTTCGTGTGCGTTTTTGGTTTCTTCATTGAAACTTCCACAAACAAAGCTCTTCAAAACCGAATCATTAACCAAAATAATACAAACGAATCAAATGTTTGTAACTAATTAGTACAACTTTTAAAACTGACATATTCTTCTAAAC
>BRYE01000023.1:25134154-25139154 GCA_030159115.1 Actinidia arguta var. hypoleuca
TACTATAGCAGCAAGAAAAGAAAGAATTTAATAATTATAAGGGAACTCCAATGGCAGCCTCGGTGATGAGTTCTCTTAGCCTGAAACCTTCTTCTCCAATATTGAGTGTTGAGAAAACAGGAGTGAGAGGCCTCCCCTCTCTCACTAGATCAAGCGGGCCTTTCGGGGTTGAAGCTAGTGGTGTCAATAGGGCTCTCCATCGGACCGGCCCGACTCAAGCCCAAACAGTAAAAGTCTGAATCTAGCTCAGTTTGAAGTTCACGAATCTTTGACTTTGATCGGGCCGAGCCGAGCCTAGAGAGAAATCTTGAAGTCCAAGTCCAGTCCTTGCGGGCTTCGGGCTTCGGATTTTTTGGACTTTTCGGGTTTTTTGAGTTTTTCGGGCTTTTTTAGGCTTTGGACTTTTTTGGGTTTTTTCGGCTTCAGACTTCGGATTTTTCTGGGCTTTTTCGGATTTTTTTGGGTTTTTTTGGATTTTTTTTGAATTTTTTGGGCTTTTTCGGCCTTTTCGGATTTTGGACTTCGGACTTTTTTGGGCTTTGGACTTCAAAATGGGGTATTTTGTATAATTTTTAAAGTTCAAACGGTAATAAAACGGTCACTTTTAAAAAAAAAAAACGGCAATATTTTTTGAATTTTGGATTTTTTTGGGCCGAATTTCGGGCCGAACTTTCGGGGTTTTTTCGGATTGGACTTCGGACTTTTTTTGAATCGGATTTTGAAGGCTTTTCGAGCCGAATTTTGGGCCTCGACCCCTAAGTTCAGGTCCAATCCGTTAGACTCCGGGCCGAGTCGGGCCTGAATTTTTTTCGAGCCTAAATCGAATTTCGGGCGGACTTCGAGCCTCGAACCTTTTAGAGAGCCCTAGGTGTCAAGAAGATCAAGACTGACAAGCCTTATGGTTAGTATAGTATACACCAAATTTACATACAAAAGCATGTGGAAAAGAGTACTCTACTATTTTTCTTGATAATCATAAAAATATCTCTACTGCATTATTCGATCTATATGTGTTTTCCGTATAAATTTTTTGTATGAACAGCATTTTCCCCATCAAAATACATGTCTACATATATGGACATGTATCAATCATCAATCTAACTATATGTGTCGGGTATTGTTTTCGTTTTCTGTGCTCCGCTTTAATATTAGAAAAACACTTTAAAATTTGTTTGGCCAGAAATTGTTTTCATGATTTTTTTTTTCTAAAATCAACATACACCAATCAATGGTTTTGTGTTTCTAAAATTGATTTCACACAAAAAAGAAAATATTTGAGGAAACAATGTGTATTTTCCGAACTTCTCATTATTTTTGCTTTAAATTAATAGATAAAAAAACAAAAAGGGAAGAAGAATAGAGAAGAATATGATATACAAATAAAAGATCTATACAAACTCTTTGTGTAGAATAATATGGCTAAAGGTGAACCAGTGCTATGGTCCTCAAATTTAAACTGCGATTTTTTTTTTGAATTCAACACGTGGTTTAGATACATTTGAAAGTATATGGTCATATACATAACCACTCCTAAGTAAATATGTATCACCTATTCTGAAATTTGAGGAACATTTATGGTCCAAATTAGGAAATCATAAATTTTCTCTAAAGTAAAAGACTCATTAAAATAATTTTATTTATCAAAATACCACTGTCACATTTCTCTTAGTTAATTTTCTATAACAATCATATTATTTTGTTGCATGTATAAGGAATCAATGGGGGCATGCAATTGAGGGATGGGCTCGATGCATCTGGAAGGAAGCCTAAGGTTGGTGTGTCTATCTTTCTCTGCTTCTCCCTATCTACAGGAACCAAGCCAGAATTATTATTCACTCAATACTCATATTCGACTCTCTACTTGTGTTTAAATTATAAGATTATTTAACTAGCCATTTTAATTTTTTGTTTTTTTTATATTTAACTTCTTTAGTGAAGGAGGAAGATGCATATTCGTTATTGATAATGCAATGATTTTCATTTTAAGCTAGCCTCTGGTGATTATCTAAATATTAGTGAGAATGATAAAAAGACAGGACCTAACTTGTTTACAATTCATTAATGTCGAAAAAATTGCAATAAATAAAAGAAAAAGAAACAAAAATAACATAAGTTGTAAAAATATCATATATTTATATTAACTATGGCAAATGCCAATCAATGCAATATGATTGTAGGTAAACTATTCATGGTCCAATGAAATTGGTAGGTAGCTTTATTCACAATGTCATGTGAAAAGATTAATTTTCATGACTCAAATCATGCCACTGTTGGATAGTAATTCACATCTACATATGACAACGGATCAAGTATAGATCGAGGAATTCCTCTTCATACTCATACTTTAAATCTTATTTCATTCCTCATACCTATACTAATACCCGATGAATATTCAATATTGCTATTGAACCCAAACCTAATATGGTATTAGGTAATTCAAATATACCCAATATCTAAATTGTTTAAAAAAAAAAATCAAATTTCAATCCTCAAAATATAAGTTTAACTTATACATATATTAAATTACAACCTATTTCGTAGAATTTTTTTTAAATATATCACATATTATTACAAAAAATAACAATTCAACCAACTTTATACATCGCATTCTTCATTATTCTAACTCTCTTTATATTATATAGATAGATAGATTTTGAGTAGAGTTCGGATCGGGTTTGGGGTATGGAAGTAGTCAAACTATACCCGATTGGATATTTCACTCCTCTTATTATACCCATCTCCTCAGACAGAAAACTCATATCCAAACGACAAATTTAATCATATCCCATTAAATTTGGGCAGAATTACCATCCTAAATCCAGGCAGCGGCATGTCCTATGTTGTACTTAGTAGTAAGGCAACTTATAATGTGTCTTTTTTGTTTATTTATTTTTTTAAGGAAAAGGTAAAATCCAAGAAATGCAAAATGATTTGGATAACTTTCATTTTTTGCCCTTTTACTTTTATTATATAGTGTTGCTTGCAAAAAAATCTCTTTATTCTAAGACATCAAATCAGCTTTTTACCTTTTATGGTACTGCCATTCAAAAAGAAAAGTTTTTTTTCAAAAAAGAAAAAAATATTTTATTTTATTTTATTTATCAAACCGTCTTTTTTATTTGCTTAAAAAACAGAAAAGACATTTTTTTGCTTAGAAAAGATGTTGCCAAATAAAACCTAACTACGAATACAAATATAGTTGCTTTCTTAGTTCTAATTGGTGTTTTCTGTATATGGAAAATGCTAATCATAACATAATAGACTATTGTTAAGATATAAAAAGTGCATCATAATGCATAAAAAGTATAGAACTATGTGCAAATGTATAGACAATTCCTATAATAATGTTCACTTTCCATTTTCCAATGTTCATTTAGGGGAAGGGTGTTTACCAATACGTGGATAAATACGGAGCTAACGTGGATGGATACAGGTACAAATTAATATTCTCTTTACATAATGGTTGGATTCTATAATTGCATGTTTCATTTAGAGACTTTTGGATTTTAAATTAAAATATTAAATGCTTAATTTTAATAAAAATATAGAGATTTAGTTATAAATGTCTTGTGAAATTAACATAGAACAATAATTTGAGTAGAAGAAATATATTTCTTATAGAGTTACAAATCCGTAGCATGACAGATTTCAAATCACTCTTATTAAATAGTTATGTTAATCCATTATGAGAAAGCTTGAAAAATCAATGTTGAAATTCATATATAAATTATCATATATAAGATTGACCTACTCTTGTTGAATAATTACGTTAATTTTTTTTTATGTAAAATTCACATCTATCCAAACTAAAATCTTATAGTTACGGAAGTTAAAAGCATCATTTACTTTTTCCTAGATAATTAATTTTTTTTAATAAGTTTATTTAAGCTATTTTTGAAACATAAATTATAAAAAAACTATAGAGATTTTTTTGATATGCAACAAACACCAATCTAGTACTTTGTCATTCAATATATAACTATTGCTTCTTTTTTGATACATATCTAACTTGACTCGATTGATTTACAGTTCCATCTATAACACTGAAGATTGGTCTCCAAGTGGTGATGTCTATGTTGGCGGTGAGAGCATTCTCAATGACTCGCTAAATGTTTTATTAACTTTAAATTTGATAAAAATAAAGACAAAAAAATCAGATTTTAATCATGTCACTAAAATGATATCAAATCAAGGAAGAATCTAATACTTCACCAAATCAAGAAAAACAAGTTGTTCCACCAAATTAGTAAAAGAAGCTTTTAGGGTTAAGCATTTAATTCTATCATTGAAAATGGTTAAATAGTAAGGATTGTAGATGGACATAAGAAAAACATTCTCCCTCTCCCTCATTCGATATTTGGATTAAGTATTTGGAGAATAATCTATTTGGAAACGAGAAAAAGAAAGAAAAGAGATTAAATCTCGAAATTGTTTGATCTATTTTCAAAAATCTTTAATTCAAACACAACCGTGATATATCGATAAATTTAGATTGATTTGAGTAATTGAAATGCAGGAACTACTGGCTTGGCAATATGGGCTGTGACCCTGCTTGGCATTCTTGCAGGAGGTGCTCTCCGGGTTTACAACACAAGTGCTTTGTCACAGTAGTCATTTTAACATTGTTATTGTCATTGTTCTACTTATTAAAGTCTGTCCCAAGTTTATTATTAATTCATTCTGCAAGACAACATGTACAAGATGCTTCTCACTTTTCAAATTCATTTGTAATTTGTATTATTATTATTTTTGGTATGGGTATGTATTCCATATAGAAGGGGTTGAAAAAAAACAACCTAAAAACTGGATCGATCGAAAAAATCAAACTGAACCGTCGATTTTTGGCCCGGTTCATGATTTTGAAAAAAATCAGTTTTCGGTTTCGTTTCAGTATGGGAAAAAAATCGACCGAACTGAACCGAACTATATTTTACATATATTGATATTAATATATAAAACACATTTAATCTCGACCGTTTATTATTTTCTAATTTAATCGT
>BRYE01000023.1:25151654-25156654 GCA_030159115.1 Actinidia arguta var. hypoleuca
TAATATCCGATCTATATAAATTTTTAACTTTATACTAAAATTTAAAATTAAATAATTTATATACCAAAATAGAGCTTAGATATTTAGACCGAGATTAAGCACGCCCACAATGAGACCCCAGAGCTGCCGCATGCAGCCAAAACCATCACTTCATCTACTCCATAGTCCTAATTTTATGAAGATTTTTTTTTAAAGCCACGTGTATTTAACATACACTTATATAAAATAGAGTGAAATACAATAACATTCCGGGAAATTTATCTTTAATACACAAAGTATTCATGATATTTGAAAAATTATAATGACCTCCCTTGAAGTTTGAAATTTGTAACAGATTTCTATTAAAATACACTGACCACCCCTGAAATTTTGGATTAATATATAAAGCACCCCTAAAATACACTGACCACCCTATAAGTGCTCTGTGTGTTAATCTGAAAGCTCAAGGGTGGTCAGTATAATTTCTCAAACATCATGGGAACATCTATATTAAATGCAAAGCTCAAAGGAGATCATTGCAATTTTTTAAATATCAGGGATATTTTGTGTATTAACATGAATCTAGATGTGATCAGTGTATTTCACCCTATAAAATAAATAGTATTGAATCTTACTATGATTCCTTTGAGTTCATATTCATTGGTTGTCAATGACGTGATCAAAAAATTTCACCAACGAGATTATTGAGTAAGAATTTTTAAATTTTATAAAATTTATGCAAATAATTTTGTAGTATAAAAAAATAACTTTCTTGCAATAAATATAATAATATTTTTCTCTTATAAACATTAATTTTATTTTATTTTAAATAAGTTTTTTTTTTAGAATTTTTTGAAAGTTTTTTTTTTAGAAAAAAACTTTTTATGAAATATACTTGTTGATTTTAGAATTTGACCCCTCTAATCTCATCTCTTTGTTTAAGTTAGCAATCCTGTACTGACCAACGTATCATTTTATTGATATATCGATGTACATTATATATGCTATAAATAATTCTCATATATCTATCTATAATTAATAGTGCTATAAATAATATGGTATTTAATCACATATCCCAAGTTTTAAAAATTCAAATAAAAAACCATTTATAAGTTTTTCTAAATTACTTGAGACTTCAAGATTTAAGAAACAAAAATCATTTTAAAACTCAAAAATTTATGAAAATAAGTATAATTTTTAATTAATAAATGTAATCTATATAAAATTAACATTTTTGAAAAGACAATGTTAAGCCTTTTAAAGTGAGATCAATATTAGATATATTTAATAAATTTTTAAAATTTTGTTATTTGAATTTTTGGAGGAAATAAGAATAATTTGTTATATTTAATCCACGCGCCTCCAAATACCCCTCCCATCACAATCAGATACCCACATCAGAATAACGCTTTCAGAAGCCCAAAACGATCGCAGAGATTCCCCATCTTTCGGGTAACGGAGAAGAAAAGAAATGTTCGAACCACCCTAACAAAATCTAACATATACGTACATATCAACTACAGATTTGCAAATCAGGAATCTCTAAGAATCAATGTTAGAAGTATTACTAAACTCTACGCATTGATTGCATCAGGCTCGATCCGTCCGGTTCCTGCTCTTGTTGCTCTGTTGGCCTCTGTTTCCTCCTCTGTTTTGTTCAGAAGAAAAAAGCTGAAAACCAAAGACGCTAGACTTGGAAGAGCCCCTAAGCGAACAAACCGGAACGTTTAGAACCGGAGTGACCCTAACGTTAGCAGAATACGATCTCTCCATTCCCCTGTGCTTGAATCTGGGCCCTCCATTGAAGCTGCTTGGGCTGCTTGAACTTCTCTCCAAGCCATGGAACACGATCTTCCCCGATGAGTTCATACGAGGACTATCAACAGACACTCCACGGCCCGTACCAGTCGTTGAGTCCGGTGCTCTGCGCATTGGGATCCGATCGCCCCTCACACCGGTGGGGTATTCCGACGAAACCGCTCTCTTCTTCACCACTCTCACTCTAGGGGGATTAGACTTTAGATTTGGATTTTTGGAGAGAGAGAGTGGGTTCTGAGACAGATTAGGCTTGCCGGAATCGAGCGAGAGCCTGGGGAGGTCGTCGTGCTCGTGTCCAGAGGAAGAAGACGAGAGCGACAAGCGAGATGAGATCGAAAGGGACTCGCTATCTGAGTCCCTGAGCAAAGGAAGGCTTAAGGAAGAATCAGAAGATTTCGAGCTTCGATGAAAAATTTTCTTCAGAGATTTAGAGTTGTTACAGTTCGAAGAAGACGCGGTTTTGTGGCTATCTTGCTTGGCATTGTTGTTCAGGTAAAGTTTCTTCAGACCGAGAAGCTCCTTCCACTGACTCGAACACCTCGGTGCCTTCGGCGTGAACAAGTATGGATCCGCAACAGAAATCTCCGCTCTCCGACGAGTTTTCGGCGTTTCCAGCGAGCTGATGAGGGACGAGACCTCCGACATCGCCGCTGGACGGATCATCGAAATCTGCAGAGGCACGAGCTTTCCGTTAGAGAATAGCTCGTCGGCGGGAAGCACAGTGACCGGATCTTCGAGTCTGAACTCGAAATCACCGATATCCTTCCCGTAAACTTCTGGATCTGATGGTCCGAGAACGTCAGCTTTCTTTTCTACAGGTGCCGGAGACGGCGACGGAGGCTTTGCTCCGGCAACCTTCGACGATTCGTCACGGCTGACTGACACTCTAGGGCTCAACCACCCGTAGGACGGGAACGTCGCCGGACAGTCCAAAAATTTCTCCGGCGACATTCCGATATTCACGCAAGCTGATGCCATAACAATGCAACAGTGCTAACAAAGAGAACAAAAATATTTTCGAAAACCGAAATCACATCACCGGAAAATGGCGGTCGCCGCTAGATCGACAGAGAATGGGGAAGTTGGTTGTTCCCGCTTAGCTAGGTTTTGGAAGTGGCTTTGATTTGTTTCGTTTCGTTTCGTTTTGTTTCTCGTGGAAAGAGAGAGAGAGCGCCCTAAGCTAGTGGTATAGTATGGTGGGCGTACGAAGAAGAGGGAGCTATAACACAGCGGTGGGGTCTTTTGTATTAGACAAATAGAAGATGGACAGCTGTATAATCAGTCAAAGATAGGCGACTTGGGTTCCTCTATCTGAAAGACAGAAACAGTCCAAAAGCTCAATAACCGTTTTTCGATTATTTTATGATCCTTCCTGGAAGTCTCCGCTCATCCGTAAATATCGAGCTCGACGTGGTAATTTCAAAGCAACAAACAAATTTTTCTTTATTTACGCTTAGTTTGGATTTTCGAGTACGAGTTTTTTAAATATTTTTTTTAACTTTTTTTATCAAAATTTTATATTTTTTTATTTTTTCTCGACGAAAAAAAAATCTAAAATTATTCTTTTCATCCTTAATGATCTTTTTCAAATTATATTAAAATTTTTATATCATCGGATTCTTCCTATCAATAGGAACTCCCAAAATATAAAATTTGAATGTAACATCGAAAAAAGTTATTAAAAAAAAAAGATCAAAACCAATAACCAAAAAAGCAAAGAAACTCATATATGTTTTTTAGGAAAATTAACGACCTATGTATTATTCAAGAAAGTCCTATTTTAGTCATTTATCATTAAAGGTATAAACAATTTTGTTGGATAAATTTTTGAGATGATTAATCAACAGTCAGAATTGTTCTTTAAACTCGATATTTGATCTTGGTGACCTCGGGATAATGAGGTCGGGGTGATGATCTCAGTGACCTGCACAATAAAATAAATGTTACCAACCGGCGTTAGACCACTACAAACTCCTCTGCGCGTGGAGATGAGGTCAAGATGAGGTGGATAGAATGAACTTAATAGAAAGTTTGTATGGATGTAGCTCAAAGAGTGAGAGTGTAGTTACTCTTTTATGGCAGAGGTTGAATAACCTTTTATATATGGAGAATCTAGAGTCGTGCGAGAAGATCAAGGCGCAATCATCGGACGCCCAAGTATAGAAGATATGGGCAAGAATTTTGGAGTAAAAGAAAGAGGATGCCACATGGAGAGAACACTGTGAATGTAAGAGTCCTGATGGATGTGAACTCTCAAAGGAGGTTCTTATATTCATCTCATCATCAGAGTGATGAGCGAGATGAGAACCATGAGCGAGGTGAAAAACATGGTTGAGGTGGACAGCATTCTAGGAAATTCGAGCTTAATAAGTCTCGGCGACCTGCTTACTTTAGCAGGTGGAGATTTTATCACTCATCAAGATTTTTTGTAATGGATATGAGTGTTGGATAAGGCGATGTGGTTGACGTCCGTAAGATCCAACAACGGACAATGAGTGATATTTAATCCAACACCCATATCCATTATAAAATAAACAAGTGCATGTTGAGATTTCACATGATTGATAATCTAACTTAGTCCAACTGAATTTATTAACCAACTTTAAATCTGATTAAATTTTTTAATTTGTCAAATTCAATCTCCAAAACAAACCTAACCTAATTGTTGAAATAAAATTTTGATGATTAAAAGTGGTTTAAAGCTTAACCATCCATAGTTTAAAAAAAAATGGGTTTGCACATGATAAACGAAGTCTTGAAACATTATACAAACCATAGGCAATGTTATTGAAGCTATACAAGTGATAAAAACATAATCGAATACTTAAACAGAGAGTTAAAATAAACCCGTGAAATAACAACTGTAAAACCAAGTGTAAAATCAACCGTAGGTAAACTTCGGTCCTACTGAATTTCAGGTTTGGATCGACCGAAATTTGTGAAACCAAAATTCCGAAGTTCCAGAATACAAATCGAATGCAAGGAAACTCTCAGAATGAATTCTTACAAACAAGTTCTCTAGAAGTCAAGGAAAAACTCAACCGAAGATAAGTTCGATCGAATCGAAGGTCCAAGGGAGTTCGAAATAAGTTCAAAAGGTCAAAAAAGAGCACAAAACAAAGTATAGGACCAAGCCACTGGAAACACAATTCAAAATCGACCGAAGTAAAGTTCGGTCCGACCGAATTCAGAAAAAGTCCGAC
>BRYE01000023.1:25166654-25171654 GCA_030159115.1 Actinidia arguta var. hypoleuca
ACTGGTGCCGGTGCCTTCTTTCACTAAGAGCCATTAGATGCCAAAGTCATTTTGTTGGCTTTTAAAAATTGCACTGCTTGCCAAAAAATGATTCTGCTATTTATTATTATTTATTCAACAAACGGTCTTATCACTAATTTATCAGCCATGAACCATTTATGAAGTCAAATTTAGCTCAAGAAATAGACTTTCTTACAACATGATCCAAGTTATATCGGTTCCCAATGTATTTGCAAAGTGCTATTGTGGTATCCAGTATGTCAATTGCTCTAATTTGATCCCAACATTCAAAACGTGTTTCTAAATGGTTCCAACTTCGCTCCATTTTCACCCTCAAAACGAGGGCATTTTAGTAAAAGACACCACAATCCTAAGGGAGCTTCTAAATGCAAACCAATAATTACTACACATTTCTCAGCATACCCGTTTGTTCCGAGTAAACCTCCATATATGGTACCCCTATTGCCCCGTTTTCAACCGCCCTAACCCAGCCACCACTTGCCACCTCCTCCACCAGACCCTCCCAAGTGGTGCACCCCCCTTCCCCCAATTTCGCAAAGCGGTTACGCAAAACAAGGGGCATATCCCAGCAAATATTTCTTTTTGGGTATAATTTTTTTTTTGGGTAAATAAGCATTTGAATAGAAGAAAATTCGCAAGCAGTTGCACAAAACAAGGGGCATACCCAGCAAACAGGCAAGAAGAAAGAAAATAAATACAAAGCCTAAGAAAATTTATACAACTCAAAATACTAACAGTAACCTGTATAATAAGAGCAAATAGAAAAAATAATCTAAACCAAGTAACACATTGAAAGTGTTTGTACAACAAGAATAAATAGAATAAATCTAACCCAAGTAAACAATCTGAAAAGTGTTTGTACAACAGGAACAAACAAAATCCCTGAAAATACTACCAAGACAATATCCATCAACTATGACCAATCCACAGCAAAACAATTTTCCATATGGAAGTCACAAATTCAGAGTCTTAGATAAACAAAGGGTTTTCGCAACCATCACCGCCAACAGAAAGGGATCAATTAGCACAAGACTAAAAGTCAACCTCATTATAGAAGACTCACATAAGGTAAACAACCACAAAATAATACAACCAAACATAAAGAACCATGAAGGTTTCCACCCCAAAACCAAAAAGAATCTCACACGAGGACAATACATGAGTCGCCCAACAATCAAACAATAATTCAAATAGAAACAAACCAAAAATGAAAAAAGGGACATACCCTTTAATAGAAATCCACCAGAACCTACACCTCACATGGCTCCCCCACTAAACTTTTATCTCAAACTACACCAACCAAACTTCCTCACCTCAACCTCACAAAATTCCCCTACCCTCCTTTTTACCTCCACTCCAAAGCTCGCAAACACTCTAGGATTTTACCTCTTAGAAAAGAAAGCAGACAAACTTACTATAGAAACAAACAGACTTAGTATAGTTAAACTTGGCACAATACTAAACACAAAAACTCAGTATCACTCAAGTATATAACTCTCCTTAAACGTGTATAACAGTCAACTTTGAACACGAACAAGTATATGAACCATTCAACAGCAACCTGCTCAAAAGACTAAAAATACAACAAACTAAACAGAGATCAAATAGGGGACGGAATGTTAAAGTTCCAATTAGTAAGCACATCCTCATTCAAACCATTGAGATTTCTAAAAGAGAGAAATCTGTTAGAGACATTACTCACTTTGAGGTTAGTAACCTCCTCCTCAGAACATTTGGAATTTTGGAAAATCCTTTGGTTTTTTACCTGTCACAATGAATATACACAATAAAAACCAACAATTTGTACATATTAGACTTACCTTTAATAGCTCCAGAAAGAAAGGTAATCCAAGCCTTCCAAGGCCTATTAAACCAAAACACATACATCTCCACAAGAGGTTCCCCCACACTTTTGTAGAGAAAGGACAATAAAAAAAATAGGTGATCATGACTCAACACCAGAACTACATAACACACACTCAGTAGTAAACCCAAGCCCAAATATAACTAGTCTATCCCTAGTACTTAGTTTCTCTTTAATTGCCAACCAAACTAATGTACTAAACCTTGGAATATGGCCTGAGAACCAAATAAGGTCTTTCCAAACAACCTAAGCTTTCCTAGTCCTCCAGCACTCCCTGGAAGAATGGATAGAGAATACTCCAAACTTGTCATTCAGCAGGTATTCCTATCAGCAATATCCTCATCTGGGACTAAGTCAGGGGGAGTGTTCCGTCTCAGATCTAAGAATTGGTGAGAAAAGGACCTAGGCCAAATCCAATTTCTGCCCTGAATAAGGCTATTCGGTTTGACATTAAAAGGAAGAGCACTACCACTAGGAATCATATTAATAAGATGAGCAAAAATAGGGCTTAAAGGATGCCAATTGTCATGCCATAAAAAGATGTTTTTACCATTCCCCACTTTGTACTCAATAAGGTGGTACATCTTCTCTATTAATTTTTGTATTGAGCAAAGAAAATTGAAAATTATAAATTTAAGGAAAGTCTTGTAATTTTTGACAGAAAATTAGTTATAAAGAGAGAATTTTGATAATAATTTCAAATATAAGAAGGTATAGAGGAGGAGATTATACTTTTTATATGTCTAAGAGAGGCTAGTGTAATATAATAAAAAAACTGGGTCTGGAGAAAATTTTCTTCCGGTGACAACCAACAACCGACTCCACCACTGCAACAATCACTGAACATCTCTTCTTCTTGTAATCGAAATGGGTTTTTACTTTTGATTCTCTCACTAATCACAACCTTCAAACCCATAAAGAAAATCCCCAAGAAAGAAAGGGAAAACAATGTGCAGAGAACAACCGTGGAATCAGCGGCCACTTGTTCACTCTCCATCAGCGCCTCTACCATGCCCTCAATCTCGGTCTCAGGTCAAAAACCCACTTCTTGAAATACAAGTTATTGCATTTAATCTTGTTTATTCGATGATCTTTTCTCATCGTGTTGTTTATATATGTCTGAGGGCATACGATTTGGTAACGGGTTCGTGATGGCCTTAATTATCTTTATTTGATAATGTTGTTTTTAATCTTGTAAATTATTGCATTTGATCTTCCTATTTATCCTAGTCATTTTTTTTTTCATGTTCTTGATTAATGCGTGAATGATTTTTTTTTTAGGTTGTACTCTACTAGTTTGTCTAACTTAATTGGAACTGGTGTTTGGTTATATATATTGTGTTTCCGTGCTTTTAGTTGAAATTATTGGTTATATATTTGGGGTGGCTATTTGTTCTTGTTCTAGTGGATTGGTAGAGAGCTCAAGGGTAATTTAAATGCCTTGGCATTCTCAACAAGATTTACATTTTACAGTACATTGCAAAACTTTGTTTGGATTATCCACTTCATCAATTTCCTGCTAGAGTGGCATAGAATCCAGTATGTCTATGAGAGTATTTTTTCTAATTTATTTTAGGTTTTGTCCCGCTCCTATCTCTAATCTTTGTGGTAATTAAGAATATCCAAATGCTGGCCAATGGGTTGTGTGTGATTCTTGGCTGGGTGATATAATTTGTACCAACGTATTGTTCAAGGTCTTCTTATTGGGTATGAAAAGTTATGTAATTGGCCAAATTTCGTGACATGTCTTACTTAATGTAATTCGGGGATTTGGATTATCAATCACAAGCATTCGGAAATGTTTTCAAGCATATTCATGCAAGCTCATGCTAAGAAAGACTCGTATGATATATTGAGAATGATAAAGGGGATTTCGAGGGACGTCGAGTGATTTCGAGGGATCTCGAGGGCAAAGACAGTGGGCTGAAATTTGATCAAGACCTCGCGGGTATCTTGAGAGATGTCGAGGGAAAATACATAGAGCTAGAAAATTCACAGAGAGCTCGCAAGTATTTCGCGGGATGTCGAGGGACGTCGAGGGCAAAAGTTGAGAATTCACAAATTTACACAGAGCTTGCGGGATCTTCGTAGGAGCGAGACGTAAAATACTTGCAGCGTCAGAAATCGCGCTTCTATAGTTTTTTACTCTTATATAAAGCCCAACACACTTCACTAAAAAAGTATCTGAGCCGCCTCTACCATAATACCCTAGAGAAAAGTATTTTTTATCTTCTAAGGAGCTCAGAAACAGATCTTAGCACAAATCTTGATTAAATCTTGTAGTTTTTAGATCTTTGGATAATACATAGACAAATGCTAGGTTTTTTCAATTGGTATCAAAGTAGGACACTCAAAATTGTTTGTTGATTTTCTAAAAGAGTGAGATTCTGATTGCCTATGTCTATTGATTTGCCAAAGGAAGGTAGTTCTACAACTTGACCACTCTACTTGATGGGATGAACTATCCCTATTGGAAAGCTAAAATGAGAAATTTTCTTAAGGCTATAGATGAACTTGTCTGGCAGGCAATTATCAATGGCTGGAAGCCACCCACAGTTATAACTGGTGAAGTGGCCATCCCAAAAGATGTTTCTGTGTGGGATAGAATCAATTATGATAACTATGGATGGAATATTAAAACTATCAATGCTATCTTTAATGAGGTCACAGCTAAGGAGTTTCGTATAATCTCACACTGTGAACTTGTTAAAGAGGCTTGGGATATTTTACAAGTCACCCATGAGGGTACTACTACTGTCAATATTGCTAAGCTTCAACGATTGACAACTGCCTTTGAAACTTTGAGAATGGAAGATGATGAAACATTTGATCAATTTTATTTTAAATTTAGTAACATCTTCAACTCAAGTTTCAATCTTGGTGAACAAATCTCCTCTTCAAAAATTGTTTGAAAAATTCTGAGGTCTTTACTTGAAAGATTTCAAGCCAAGGTTACAGCCATAGACGAAAGTAAGGATATTGATGCCTTGAAAGTAGAGAACTTAGTAGGATCTTTACAAACTTTTGAAGCAAATTTTCGTCAACCTAAATAAAATAAAGGTCATTGCATTAAGCTCTACTAAGAAAAAATCTAAAGAGGTAGATGATAGTGACT
>BRYE01000023.1:25259154-25261654 GCA_030159115.1 Actinidia arguta var. hypoleuca
CAGAGAGTGATAATTATCACCTAGTTTTATCATACAATTCTGTTAATTACTAAAAAAAAAGTTGAAAATCGTCAAAATAAAACGTTTTGATTTACTTATTTATTTTGTAATTTTTATAAGTTATTTTTGGCCCATATATAAATATTAACAAATGCACAACTTGCAAAACGAGAAAAATACAAAAGTTACAACACATTACACATATACACCAAAAAATGTCAAAAGGACTAGGCTGCTGAAAAATCTATGAAATAGGAACCAGTGATCCCTTCTATGTCTAGACGAAAATAGTTCTTCTTTTTTTGGCGTAAAAGAACTTTAATCATAAAATAAACGGTTATCGTTTTGTATATATTAAACATGTAGTATTCATATATTGCGTGCAATATTTTATGTAATTATAGTAGTCACAGTTCGATTCGATTTTCAAATCAAAACCATGACCTCGAAACTGCAAATCAAATCACTCTAGTTAAAAATCAGACCAAACTGCGTGGTTCGTTTCAGTCCGGATGATTTTGTGATTCAACCAATTTTCTTGCAATAAAAATGTTATGTTTAAACTTAACTCATGATTTTACCATTTTAATTTTTCATATGATGTGGTATAATTCATAACAGTTGGATATAATTGAATCAATTTTTGGATCGTTTAAAGGAAAATGGGAACATAAAACAAAGCAATACTTACTTGCACACATTAGGCCAATGCTTAAGAGCATCATCATCATGGGTGGACAACATGGTAACATAGTCCTTCCACTCCAAGGCCTTCTCTTTTTCAGGCACATAGCTTGTTCCGTAATTCACAAATGGGCTTGGCTCATTCCTTTAAGATAAACGGCCTTGTTTTTAGGAGGCTGCCCAAAAGACCCGTGGGCCGAGTCCTTACGCGACTCCAGCATCTCTAAAGGCACGCCATGGTTAACCACTTGGAAGAACCCAAAAGTCTCGGCGGCCCGAGCAATGTTCTCAACCTCTTGATCATGGCAAGGCCCAACAAGGGCCGATAGGTCGATGGTCGTTGACCCTATGGAAATGCATTGGACTTGTCGATTCGCTCGTTTGGTGGTTGGACATATTGGGCCGGCACGTTTCGTAGGCCCGATTCCACTAGGCCCATGATGCCGTTACCCTCTCAGACGACGAAGTTGAACCATGATTTTCCGTCCTCCAGACTCGGACTTCATTTATTGGTGTTTGAAGCTTGCCATTTCCAAATTTTGGTGATGGAAGTTTTCTACATTAGATCCCAATAAATAGTCGATATAAGCAAAGTTATTCATTGAGATCTATGATAAAAGACAAGGTTCTTAGCCTCGAAGTAGGTTTCCCACTTTATAGATCTCTGGGTTTTGGGAATTTTTTTTTTATCTAGGTATGAATCCTAAGCAATTCAAATCCAAAATAATCAAACTTGGATGACCAAACTTCATAAACGATGGGGATCCCATTTGAAAAATAACTGAGGCGACAATTTATGTAATATTAACTTTCGTTGGAATGGATATGGAAGAGTTTTATTTTTAGGTATTATCTACGGTACACTAAGATTGAATCTATGATATATATTTATTTTTGATTCATTTTAAAACAAGTCAACTATATGCTGTATTGATTCATATTCTATGTCCTTAATACTATGTTTCCTATTATCGATGAGGAATCAAAGGAAAAAATAATACAGTTCATTGAAGTAATCCTATAATGAACACATTCTCCACTGTGGCTCCCCAAAAAATATATTGTGAATCCAAAATAAGATAATAAAACTTAAACAATATGTATTATAATCGGGCCAAGCTGGGATCGGCCTTAGATGACCGTCCCAAACTGTTCAAAAAGTTAGCCGGTGTTTACCCCAAATACTAAGTTGGGCCATGATTGGCGACACCTCGAAGTCGTAATTAGGTAATCATTTTAGTAAGACTTGAACCCAGATCATTGATGCCACATTCAAGAATAATGTTTTACACAAGAAGCCAATATAAGCTTATGATAAAACATACATTTTCTTCTAATCATAGCACAAGAGAAAAGGACTGGCCTTATGGAACAACAATGTGAAATGGACCTAGAAAGCCAGATTCATTATTTTTGGCACACACATGAAAAGAGAACCACAAGTGGAAACAACACAAATAACACAAGGAATAGACTTTGATTTCATTCGCATGAGTGGGCAGTGATTTGAGCAAAATCAAGGGACTTCTTTCCTTGATGAGCCTTCCCAAAAAAGTTGTTCATGTAATCCCCAAATAGAAACTCTCGATAACGAGCTACACCATCTCTCTCTGTCAGCTCAGGCAGAGGCCCAATCTTCTCAGTTGGTTGTGGGATCGTGAATATGGGAATGGACACTCTTGATTGTGTGCTTGTGGTACGAACCCTGTGCTCAATGCTTTTGTACCTTCCATTGCTTAGTATCTAAATCATATAAACAGAGAATTGTCATGAGGCACAGGATTCTTATTTGTCCTTGAAAAGTATTTATATGTTT
>BRYE01000023.1:25299154-25301654 GCA_030159115.1 Actinidia arguta var. hypoleuca
ACAATCCCGGACCGGACCGGACCGGACCGACTGCTATTGCATATTTAATAATTAGACAAATCCTGTGATTTGGTCCAGCCTAGACCAGTTGTTTCGGTTTTTTGGACATTAATCTTCCGTTTGGCACCAATTTATTTTAATTTTTTGGTTGATTTTTTTACTTAAAATAAGTAAAAAAATAATCAGAGTTGGCTTTTTTGATTTTTTGATTTTACTTATTTGCTTAGTTTTAGTTAAAGTAAAGCAAGAAAAATCAAAAAATCAAAAAAAAATGACCTTTTTAGTAACAAGTTTAAAAAAAAATTGACTTTTAAACATTACCAAACATAGCCTAATTGGAAAATTCAAGCTTTTATACGGTAGTAAGTCGGTACTTGTATTTTTATTATTTTTGAACTTTTTCTACTAGTTTTTATCAAAAAAATTACTTTATTCAGTTCCACTTCCTTTTTAACTACTGGGACCTAAAAATTTAAAAAGTATACGAGGATTCGGATTAATTCAGTTTTGAATAAAATTATGGATCAAATTAAATTTTACGATTCTTAAAATTGCAGGGTCAAATTAATCCGAACTTAAAAATATTGGTTCGATTTCATTTTCGAATCACAATTTTGGTAGGTAAATTTCCTATCATACAATTACCGTATTACTTAACATAATTCACTCACTCCATATCCAAAAACTAATAACTAAATAACAACGAATCTATGACATAAATATAGAGTATAATTATTTTTAAAAAAATATTTAATTTAGTTAGACAATTGTTCATAACGATATAAACCAACAGAAGTTGGAGATGTTGTAGCGCCACCAAGCACTTTCCAAGTTGTAGCGCCACAAACTAACTAATTGAAAAGAAAAAGATGCATGCAGTATTATTTTTTCATATAATTTTGGTATTTAATATAACTAAACTTCTGTTAGATTTTTACTTAGTTAAGAGTAGAAGTTGAAAATTTTTAAAATTAAACTTTTAAGAATTAGCTATCTTTCAGTTTTTGTAAATTATTTTTGAATTATAAGTAAAAGTAGAAGTTATACTAAACACTCTGACACAATTTTCAAAATAGAAAAAAGCAAAACATGCACAACATAGACAACAAAGGAAATGAAGACACATTTCACATGGTAAAAAAATATTTTTCTTATTTTACTTGACGAGAAAAATATGAAGATGTAAAATCTTGATCATTTTTTTTTTAAAATTTATTAAAGAAAAAAAAAATAGCTCTATCTATTCAGTGAAAATACATATTTTTATATTTAGTGAGTTTTTTTCTAAATTAGATCAAAGCTTTGTCATTGTTAAATTCTTCTTGTCAAGATAAATTGAAAAAATCTAAAATATATAATCAAACAATAAACTAAATTTATCAAATACAAAAAGGAATTATTTTTCTAACACATCAAAAAACTGACATTGTCTTATTCATTTTATCAATGTAAATTGAAATAATATAAAATATTAGATTAAACTAGGAAAATATTTTATTAATAAAAAACACTCTTAGAAACGAAAGATCTAAATTATTTTCAGCTAATTTTTCTAGCTGGAACTAAAAATTAATTATTAAAAAAAGAAACAATCTTACAAATGTAAATACGTGGATCACTTGTGGAATTGTTTTCTTTTTCTATTATGAGAGGAAGTAATACGTGCAAGTTGGAATTTTTATTTTTATTTTTATTTCTCAATGCTATTCTGCAGTGTTTGGTGGCACTACAGGATCTCCGGGTTCAAAAGGAACAATATAAATTAATCTATGAAATATAAGTATGAAATTATTTTTAAAAAAATTGTTCGGTTTAGCTTTGAATGAGAACCGAACTCGCTAATCCGTGAAACAAACCGACTAAGATGTTTTCATAACTTTAGAAGCAGAATTGAACCAACTATACAGAAACCAAACCCATACGATTGGTTCGGATTGATTCGTTCCAATTTTTCGATTCTATCTTTTTCTTTGGATAGCCCTAATACACGAAACCTAAAAAATTGAAAGATCATACACATAATTTGGAAAATGTTCACCATAGTTTGTAGGTCTAAAAATATGATATAATAAATTGAAGATGATTCGTTAAATAACATCATTGAAGAGATTTCAAAAACAATTATTAATATTAATTCAGATGACTAAGTTAAAATAAAGTAAACTAATTCATTGAAACCAAATAAATATTGAGTTCAAGTAGAAAGATGTCTTAGGTATTTAATCAATTAATTGATCCTTGAAAATCAAAAATATAAAAAAAAATCTAAGATTATGAATATAATATCATCTCTTTAGGTAACATGGAGTCCATGTTTACAACTGGGCTGAAAGTGACAGTATGTCTGCATTTTGTCTTGCCACCAAATTCATAGAATCTTGTTGGGCCCATTTGTTGATAATCCAAAGCCCACTACCTGTTTTGCACGGTACCAGAAAGATTGAATCGATCCCAATTGAGTTAAATTATTTTATCAATCCCAGTTAATTATAGGATTGTA
>BRYE01000023.1:25334154-25336654 GCA_030159115.1 Actinidia arguta var. hypoleuca
GATAACAATAGTGTCAGTGTGAGTAGTAGTCATAAGAGAGCCATTAGCAGTGTGAATATAGAGGAAGTGAGATGTGTGATAGAGAATAAATAAGTATCAGAAGTCATATAATTACAACATGCTGTATCAAAAAGGCAAGGTAAAATACCTAAGGTAGTTGAGAGAACGAATGAATGAATATTAGTGCGTGATAAAACCTTGGTAATTATAGTCTCGACATCAACAGTAGTAAGGGTGGAAGAAGAAGTAGAATCATGAGATAACCCAGTATAGTTGGTGACAGCAACAGTCTAACAATTATAAGAGCTTCTGCGTTTGGGTTTGTGGCGGGAGCGACAATCTTCATAAAAGTAATTGTCACGTCTACAAAAGCTGCAATATTTCTTTTGAGAGCCAGATGGTAAGTCTGGAGTATACCAAATAGGTTGAGATGGTGGTGGTAATGGTGCCCAAGAAGGTGTGGCCAGAACATGCTAAGAGTGCTTATAAATCATAGTCTTCTTGCGAGTTTCCTTAGATCTAAGCTCGACAAGAGCTTGGCCAAGAGTAGAAAGATGATGGCGATGAAGAAGAGAAGCCCATGTATGCTCATAATCAAGAGGAAGAGACATGAGAAAGTGGCAAAGATGAGAGCGATCTCAGTAGGCATAAAAGGCAGATGCATCAGTGGAACATGTCCAAGTAGGCTTGAATAGGCTAAGTGATTCCATAAATTTGATAATTTGTTGTAGAAATTAGTAAGAGTCTAACCCAGTTCGAAACAAAGGTGATGAAGCTCAAGTCTCAACTAATACTCATTGGCTCCATTAACAGAAGAATACCGCTCAGCCGAATAATCCCAAACCTCTTTGGCAGTCTCAAATGGGGTAAAGAGCGAATGGATGGATGAAATTGAGGTGTTGAAAAACTAGGTGACAATCTTGGAGTTGTCGCTATCCTAGTCTTCAAGTTTGGATCGTTACTTGGCATGAGAATCATCATCATCATCTTTAGCATAATAGAAAAAGTGGGTGGTTGTGCATCGCATGTGATGTATTTTTAGATTTTTCGGGTTTAGAGGAGCCGTTGCATGGCTGAGGACCAAAGGCGATAGTTGGATTCGTCGAGAATGATGAAAATAGGCTGAAAAACTTCTGGTTTGGCCATTTTTTTTTTGAAAAGCTAGAAAAAAAATAAACTCAACTTTTTTTTTGAGAAGCTAAAAAAAAAATGAACTAAACTTTTTTTTGAGAAGCTGAAAAAATAAAAATAATCAAATTTTTTTTGGACTAAACTATAATTATATAAAATTATAAGGACTGAAAATGTAATTTATCTGACAGAAAAGCAGCGGATGCAGGCGTGTAGGCCCGTGGGCTGCGTGGGTGCTAACGGAACTCGTGGGCTCACTCGTCTTCTACCTTTAGCAGTGCATGAAGGCGTGTGGGGCTCATGGATCTTATGCGCAGAAAGTTTGGCAGTGGGCTTGTTTGACGACTGTGTTTGATGATTTGGAATCACCTCTTTGATACGAACACAATGGTGCTATCAAAGGACGATTTGGACTAAATTTTGACAAGACCCGAGACTCGACAGTGGCTGGTTTGAAGTTGTTGATGGGTTGCATAGTGTTGCGGTTGTATTTGGTTGTGATTGTGTATGGTGGTCGGCGGATTGTTCTTCGTCGATGGGTGTCAGAACGTTGTCGGAGTTTGACAAAAGGGTTAGTCCACCAGACATGACTCTGATAACATGTTAGAAGAAATTGTAGAGAGAGAGAGAGAGAGAGAGAGAGAATTTTTGTATATTGTATTGAGTGAATAAATAATGCACACAAGTCTTTTTTATATACAAGAGGATCAAAAAGGAATAAGGAAACAACAATAATGTAAATAAAGTAACGTATCAATCAGAAAATATTCTAAGTATCAACTAGGAAGATATTCAGAATATATTCTGAATATATACAAAATATATGTTCAAGATATTCTAACACATCAACCGGGCTACCTTTATTCTTTGGATATTTCTCTCTTCTCTCTCCTCTTATCTCTACTGAACACCATCTTACACTAGAACCACTGTCACAATCTCTATTTGCCGCTTTCATCTACCATTGCCTTTGACCATCAACTCGAACCCAGGATCCTAGCTCTATACCACTTGTAGGATCGAGCCTTCGATCATTTCATCTGAAAACTAATTGGTGTCCAGTGAGGGAATCCAAAATCTTTTATGGCATTCAAATTGCACCCCCACCTAGGCATATTCTAAGAGTCGTCCATACGAACAAAGCGGTATTGTTGATCCCAATATAAAAAGACAAAAATAAAATCAATTAATACACAGGTAAAGGATGAAAAGAGGTAAGCGCTTTATATCAAATTTAAATGGGAAAACAACTTTTTATATCTCCTGCATTTCACACGGAAAGCTCTTTCTCACATTAAACACATTTTATGTTTCGGTACAATATAAATAGTTGGTGCTGATAAGAGGCAGAGCTCAAATTTTGTTTTAG
>BRYE01000023.1:25354154-25356654 GCA_030159115.1 Actinidia arguta var. hypoleuca
AATCTGTAAAATTTGACGTCACTGCCAACTGCGAGAATGTATATAAATTTGCCGAATCTCTCTCATAAATATTTATCTTTGTATATGTGAGTGTTTGTGTGATTTCTATTGATTATGGGCGCAACAAATTCTATCAGAGCTTAAGCTGAGTATTTAAAGTTTGAAAATTTTATATTTCGGTCCATTTTGGAAAAAAATACATTTTAGTCTCAGAATTTTGAGAAAATTATAGTTGAGCCTCTAAAGTGTTAATAATTATATCTTAATCCCTAATTTTTTGACTTTTTCAGTTTACTCCCCCAAGGTTTTTCTGCAATCCGGATCTATTCTTGAGGTCCAAATTTAAAGTGTAGTAACATGATGAGGGGTAATTCCAATAATTAGCAAAAGTGTTAAAAGACATTTTTATAATCTTACATAATCGCTACCCAAAACAATTTATTGACAATTTGAGATAAGCTTGTTGAAGCATTAAAATGAACATCAATTTCATTTTAAATGTGTTAGGTATAGAATGAACTGCTCCAATAAATGGCCTGTATTTATTTAGCTAGCTCCATGAAGCAATTTTGAAAATATTTAGATAACTGCTCCTTTCAAGCATTTGAATTACACCTCTAATTTGTTATTAAAAATGGCAATGGGGTCATATCCAAATGAATTGATCTAATTGACTTCTCTAAAGTAATCCCGCCAAAATATCAAGCATTTGAAAAGAGTGAGCCCATGCCCAAAAATCAACCTAATTGGCTCACACCCACCTCTCGCGTTTTACATCTTTCAAATAAAAAACACACTAGAAACTCTATTGTCTTAGAATTTAGATAAAAAAAATTAAAAATTAAAAATGAATAATCAGATTCACTTGAATGTATCAATCTCACATAACAAAGTAAATTCGAACCATTTATTTTAAATTCTAAAATTTTTTCTGAATTCAAAATTTAAAATAATAGTAGTGACGTCTAACAAAAAAAAATACAACTGTCTCCTCATAAAGGGTCCTAATCTTTTGTGGTAGCTTAGAAACTTTCAAACCCATTCAATTAGCTAGCTGATTTATGATGATGGGTGACCAAACCAACCAAGCATTGAATGGGACACACATTTATGATGTTAGTTGATTGAAGCTATAACTTGGAGGAGTAAACAAAGTTTAGTTTGATACGAAAAGCCCCTTGTGGCTTGTAGTGGTTGTGGCCATTTAATTTGAGAAGTACCCAATTCACGTTCAGATGTGAAGAATAAATGAGTTCCCATGGTACATGTTGCAGTCACCACCCATTAATTCTATGGATGATGCCATAATTATTCAGCACTCCCAAACACCATGATTTTGATTCGATAGGGGTAAAACTAAGCAAAACATTTTTTTATATGAGAAGTCGCTTATAGGTTATACAATATTATTTTGCTATTATTCGATAGAGATTCGAACAAATTTCGAATCCCTACTTTGGCTATTATTATATTGATGGCTAAACCCACTTATTAGATGGGTATACATGAAATGCCAAGTGTGAATAATTTATATATTATTCTGCTACAAAACATTTTTTATTTGAGTTCTCTCAAGTCTTGTCGAACAGATTTCGAATCCCTACTTTGTCAATTATTATGTTGATGGCTAAACCCACTTATTAGATGGGGATACATGAAATGCCAAGTGTGAATAATTTAATAACGGGCTATGGGCTTCAACTAAAAATAGATTAGACTTTAAACACATAATCCACTAAAAAAAAAAGCTTTGTTGTTAATTTTACAAATTGTGAAGAGGTTTTCAATAGTATTATTTCTCTTTCTTTTTTTCTTTTATTGGTGGTTAAGATAATGTTTCTTGACAGTTGATGCAGTACGTAACATATAGAAATGATTTACACGGAAACCAAGAGAAGGCCCCAATGTAAGCCCATCCATGTACGATACTCTGACCAATAAAGTCGAGTGACAAAACAAGAAAAAAGACCAATAAAGGTTCACTTTGTCCCCCACCCAACCGACCAAGGTAAATTGAGACCAATTTCACAAATTATGTGACTAGTACCCTTATTTGTGTGGAGTAAGCAAAAAAAAAAATATCTTCAATTATAATTGGGTCAGTTAATTCGCACAACTCTGGCTCATCAATAGTCTAAATAGCACCTACTATCGAGCTAGTTCACAACCCCTTTACATATAACATCTTCGGGAATTGCCTTCTCATAGCACAACCATTAGGTTAACTAAGGTACATACAAACCCTACATGAACATAATTGTTTCTCAATAATAAACACTTGAACCCTAATCAATATGTAAAACTAAGGCCATTCCTTATCATGAAAAAATGTTAAAATGGAAGCCAAAGTCTCATCACATCTAGGAATTAATTTGTCGTTTTATGTGATCATCCTTAATGGCAAATCTATGTATTGACATCTAAAAACATAACTACAACCCTTGGGGACCCACAACCTTGCACATTAATTAATTTCCTAGTGTATTATCATTTATGCATG
>BRYE01000023.1:25366654-25369154 GCA_030159115.1 Actinidia arguta var. hypoleuca
AGCAAATATTATAGTCATCCATTTTTATGAAGGGGGGCGATCTTTTTATAATTGGATAATGGAGAGTCGTGGGAGAAGATTACGGCGAAATTTTTAAGGAGATAAGTATGAAAAGATATACCGAAAATAAAATAGGAAGATGCCATTTAGAGAACACATCGTGAATATAGGCAACGATGGAGAATGATTCTCAAGGAGATAAAATCCTCGTAAATGTGAAATCCTCATGGAGGTGGAGTCTTCATGCAGGCAACCTAATCAATCTCGTCCATTGACAAAGTGAAGAAAAAATGGTGAGCTCACATAATTTGGCGACGTGAGCATTTGATATGGCAATGTGACATTCACGGTGAATGATGACCACAACAGATCAATAGTGGGGGTAGATTTTACCCAACATCAGTAATCACTTACAAATTAAAGTTATCAATTAAGTCCAAATGTCAATAGAGAGAGTTTAACTCAGAATGTTCGAGTCTACGGTTTATCCCATAATTTACCATTTCATCCATTGGACTATTGGTGCGGATTATATGCTGTGATTTTTTCTCTGTGCAAAAAATATACACAAACTATTCATTGCAAGGATTATTTCATAATTTATGTTAGAAAAATAAAACTCAAGTATTTTTACATTTCTGTCCTTAAATTTGGCTAAATCCTTTGTTTTTTTTCAACGCACTTTTAATTGTATAAAATTCATCTCCTTTTAAGAATCTTAGGTGATTATGCTGTCAGAAATTTATTAAAACAACAGAGATATTTGAAACGTCCTGCGTCACATTTATGTTTTGAATCGAATAGTTTGAAAATCGTTAGCTACTTTTGTTTTTTGTATTTTGACTTCTTCCTATTGATAACGGTTTTATTTTTGACATGACATGGGAATTAGTACTATTTATTTTAAAAACAAAAAAATATATATATGCCCAACCAAAATTTTTATTGAAACCAATTTTGGACAAATTACACTCACCTCCCCTGAAGTTTGCTTTTAAAACAGATACCTTCTTGACGTTCAAGAAATTACATTTATCTCCCATGAGTTTCAAAATTATATTTAATTTTTCTCGCTCCGTTAGTTGACCGTTAAGTCAACTAACTTTTTTTGATGATGACATCCACCAATTTGTGATAAATGCCAAATTACCCCTCTGGCTAAAAATAAAAAATAAAAAATAAAGAACTCGTGGATCAAAACAAAAAAAAAGGCAACGCCCAAGATTGGACGAGCAGCTCGATTGCGAATGGACTGTTACGGCGAGCCGATCGCAGCTGGACAACGATGGCCGCTCGGTCTCAATTGAGATGGCGAAGGCTCGGTCATAGAATTTATACTAATAGAGTTATCAGAACTTAAAATGAATGGTTCAGATAAATCAATAAATTTTTTAAAAATTCTAAATGAATTCAAATTCACTTAGTTATAATTAAGTGAATTTGAACTATTCATTTTGAATTTAATTTTTTTATTATTTAAATTCGGGATAGTTGAGTTTGTCTAGTAGCAACATTTATGTTGCGTGTGGAGCAATGTTTGTAATTAAAGATTGCCGTAAGCTGCTGAATGAAACATTTATTAATGTTGTGAAACAGTACCTGGCCCACGTCTAGACGATGAAACTTCACATTATCTCCTTTTATTTTGTTTTGGGTTTCTTTGAAAGAAAAAAGGAATAAATATAAAAAAAATCCTAATTTTTTGACAAAATATCTCATATACACATGTTCTTTATTTCAAAATTCAATTAGACACATGAATTTTGAAATTAGTTATCAATTAGACCTCTAAGCTCAAATTTCGTAAAAAACTGAATGGAACAGCCCATTTTGACGCTTAACTGGCCATCGTGGCGCTGATTTAAAAATCATAATACTTTGGAGAGGGAGAGTAATTAGTAAAATTAGGATTATAAATCTCTAACAGTAAGTTCACGTTGGGGTAATTTGTCCACCAACTATAAATCTCAAGGAGCGTGATGGATTTTTTCATACGTGGGCAGAGGGATTCAATTGTATTGGTCAAAAAACTCAAGTTGGTATCGGTTATACCATAACTAATACTTTTTGTTTCATTTTACAATTGTTTTTTTTTGCCAAATATGCTATTGAATGCGATTTAATCATTTTAGAGTAATGCGTTAGAAATCACGGAATTTCACTAATCTAGTTTGTTTCTTGTTATATCAATTTCTTAATCGATAAACAAAAACCTAATCGCGTTTGGTTAAAAATAACAGATGCAATGTAAAAGAAATTATCCACCGAATTTGAAATCTTTAAAAAAACATATGGATTTGTGTGGAGTTCTTGTTTGTTGAGTGAGAGGAGAGAAAATCGAAGATAGACATTCACGGCGGTTCCACGGCTGCGTGAGTAGTTTCAACCCTTCATCCAGTTAACCAACGGTACCTTACTTGCAATCATAGGAATAATGAGGCTTGTCGCCGGAACTATTTCCGGTAAATGGCCTTCCGATGGTCAAGTTAGACGCCTATAA
>BRYE01000023.1:25416654-25421654 GCA_030159115.1 Actinidia arguta var. hypoleuca
TTTACGTAATTTAAACAAAATTTAAGAAAATTCAAATTTTACCTAAAAATCCTAAATTAATAAAATTAATATTTATCAAAAATTATTCAAAATTGGTATAAAAAAGTTAAAATATACTTTTAAGAGTTGATTGTGGGTGCTGGGTGGTGGCTGTGGCGGTAGTGGTGGGCAAAAATCACGAGATTTTCGGATGGAGAGAGAGAGGTCTTGCTTGCTGTGGATTATTAGGTGGTGGTGGTGGTCGGCGAGAGGAGGTGGTTGTAGTAGAGGAGGGGAAGAGAACGAAATGATAAGGGTTTGTTTGTTGGGGTTAGAACTTAAAACGACCCAAGTCGTCAGTGTCATTGGCGACTCTCGAGTCGTGCAATAATCTTGGCGACTCACCCAAATGTGTTAGTTTCTTAAATATTTTTTCAACTGTGTTATTTTATAAAATATTTCTCAAAAAAAGATTTAAAAAAAAAAATTCCCCATTGCAAGCGTCCAATAGCCTCTCGAGTAGTAGTCTTTTTTTGATAATATTCCACAAATTACTGAATTTTATAATTTTTTCTTATTCGTTGATTCGTTAGAGAGTAATAAAATTTTAAAACTTGAAATAAGAATCACAAGAGTGTTTGTGATAAAAATAATTCATGTAGGTAAAAAAATATTAATTCTTTTTTGTTAATTAATCAACGATAATATAAAAAATATTAGAAAAATATACTAAAAGCCATTACTTAATAGGACTTAGTATTTAATTTTATTTATTCATTAATTTTGAGATTTGCCCAGTAACATCCCCCAACCTAAAGGAATGGTGGAGTTTAGGAGTGAATATTGGTTCGGGTCAATTGAATTGGTTCAATAATTCTTAAAATCGATCGATTTTGATATGATATTTTAGTGGACCAAAGCTGATCAAAATTGGTATTGAAGCGGTTGGTTTTGGTTCGGTAGATCCAATTCGTTTTGGGCTTGAATCGAGCCCAAGGGGTGACTGTTATTGGATGCGATCGATATTAGGTGCCCAATGAAACAAACAACAAAACAAATTCAAAAACACTTGTGGAAAACTAAGTACCGTGGGGTAGCTTTTAATTAGCAAATTAAGAGCGGCTGTCGGAAAAAGGAAAGAAAAAAACAAGAGGAGAGTGGTCTGATAAATAAATATAATTTTATGTTATACTTATTTATTAAATTATAAAATAAAACAAAACGAATACTATTTGTATTCAATTAATATAATTTTTTACAGTATAAATCTTCACGACGAAATTTATAATATAAAAGATTTGAATCATCAAAATAAATAAAATATAAAATTTAAAATATTTAAACTGCACTGAATAATCTAAACATTTAAACTGTAGAGAACTTTTGTGTTAAAATAATATTGCTCTTTAAGCTCCGTTCAATTATTTAGCATAGCCGTCGTTAAAAGGAAAAAAAAATGGTGTCACAACCTTCAGCAAATAAAATAATAATGAAAGGGCATTTGACGGTCCGTGAGCTCTTGATTAAATTATTTTATGAATATAACTGTCGATGTATTTGACACACAAATCATATTGGGCCATGTCATTATCGTTATAACTTTGTTTTATATGGAGTAATTGTTGATAACCATTCCACTTGGTTCAGTGACAGATTTTTCATTCGTTACGTATTGTTGGCCCTTCATTTTATTTTAAAATGTCTTAAAAAATTTGTACACTTTAAAAAGGTAAAGTATAAAGTTTATAATTTTTTTAAATCAATCCTTAATAAATAGTTAAAAATATATTCGAAAGTAAGAAATAAAGAAAATAATATTAAAACTAATTCTTCTAAATTTGAATTACAATATAATAATTACATGAGTGATTCTATTTCGACCTAAAGAATCTCTCTCCAGTCCTATTTTATAATTTGGGTAAATTTTACTTATTTTTATGAGATTTTTGATAATTATAACTTCTCCCTTGTAGTTTATGAGATAGCACTTTTTTTTTATTTATAAACTATCATATTTTTTTTATAAACATTATCTTTTTTCTCAAAATATTATTTTTTTATAAACTATTATATTTTTATTTTTTATCAATAAATATTTTTTTAAAAAAATTAATCTAAATTATTTACTTTTTAAGTACTCCTAATCGACATGTATTTAAAAAATAAATATTTATTATTCAAACTCATTACAATCCAAGAAAAATATTGAGAAAAATATAAAAATCAAAAAATAAGGACAACTTTGTTATTTTTGTGAATAAATTGGCTCTAGGAAAAAACTTTATAATAATTTTAAAATATAAAAACGTCAATGCTATTTTAAAAAATACAAAAGAGATACTTTATTTGTTAAAAACTTTAAGAAACATCAGTATTATTTTAAAAATAGGATTAGATATAATTTTTTTGAATCCAATCGTATCGCACCGTATTAGGGATACTCGTGTTAGGTGGGAAGGTTGGGGTTTGGTACCAACAACCAACACGTGGTCCCAAAAGGAAATATTTCTTGGACCCATTGCAAGCGTCCGACAGCCTCTCGGGTACTAGTCTCAGTTTGAATTTTTTTTATTTTTTTATTTTTTATTTATAATATTCTACAAATTAATGAATTTTATAATTTTTTCTTATTCGTTAATTCGTTAATAATAAAATTTTGAAACTTGAAATAAGAATCACAAGAGTGTTTGTGATATAAATAATTCATGCAAGTAAAAAAATATTAATTCCTTTTTGTTAATTAATCAACGATAATATAAAAATTGTTAGAAAAATATACTGAAAGCTATTTTTTTTAAATAGGACTTAGTATTTAATTTTATTTATTCATTAATTTTGAGATATGCCCGTAAAATCCCCCACCAAAAAGAATGGTGGAGTTTAGGAGTGAATATTGCTTATGGTCAGTTGAATTGGTCCAATAATTTTTAAAATCGATCGATTTCAATAAGATATTTTAGTGGATCAAAACTGATCAAAATTGACATCGAAGCGATTAGTTTTGGTTCAGCTTGGTAGATCCAATTCATTTTGGGCTTGAATCGAGCCCAAGGGGTGGCTTTTATTAGACGCAACGAAGAGCCAGCGATTGATATTAGTTGCCCAATGAAACAAACAACCAAACAAATTCAAAAACACTCGTGCAAAACTAAGTACCACGGTGGGGTTGCTTTTAATTAGCAAATTAAGAGCGGCTGTCGGAAAAAAGGAAAGAAAAAAAAAAAGAGAGTTGTCTGATTTTGACTGGCGCACATTTGAATGCATAGAATTTGGACTCTCCAATTTGATGGTGGGGTATTTTGATGGCCCCACCCACTATCAATGATCAGAAAAAGGTTGACGTCAAAGTAGTGATCGATTTTTTTTTTTTTATATAATTTCTTCTGAACCCTGCACAAAATATCTCATAAACGCTTTTAGGTTTTGTTTGGTGCAACTTTCAAAAAGAATTTGTGGTTATTTTAATTTTTAATTTTTTTATTTTCAATAAACTTTTTAATCGTTTGATAAAACTTTTATATTTTTTTTATTTTTTTTATTGAGAGAGTCCAAAAATATAATTTTTTTGTATAATTTAAAAAAAAATCACTAAAAATAATAATACAAAAACTTAATAAATTAGCTAAATTATTTATTTTGGGTGATTTTTTTTTCTAAAATTGAAAAAAGAAATTACATTTTCAAATTTCTTTAATAAAAAAAAAATCAAAAAAATATAATTATTTTATTAAATTATAAAAAATTCACTAAAGTTAAAAAACTTGAAAACCAAGCAATGAATGATTTTGTTGAGAGAGAATTTTATACGGGGAAAAGACAAATTTAGTTGAGAATGAATGAGAAAAACTATGGTACACATAGTAAAAGCGTGTACAGTATATTAGAGTTATGCACGTTTATGGTTTATGTTACGTATTTTGTGATTTTAGTACGTATTCTATTGGCTATGTTATGGCTTTTAATTTTTTTTTTTTTTTATGTATTAATCTGGTATGATTATGTATTATTGCAGTTGTGTTATGCATTGATTGTATTACAAATTTTTTTATTCAGGTTATGCAATTTTTTGGTTATTTATTTTTTAATTATGTTTGTTATGCATTTTTTGTTGCATAGATACGCAATTTTATGGTCGTGCCATGCATTTTGTGGTCGTAGTTACATATTTTTTGGGTCATTTAATTAACTACATTTTGTTATGCATTCATGTAGCTTAGTTACGCGATTTTATAATTTTGTTATACATGTTCTGGTTGTGTTATATTTTTTTTGGTTCGAATTATGCATTTTTTTAGTTATTTATATTTTGTGTTTTTTGTTACAATATTTTTTGGTCGCAATACATATTTTTGTGGTTATATTACACTTTTTGTGGTTATAGTTACGTATTTTTATGATTAATACTGTTTTTATCATAAATGTAATGCTACAGTCACCGTATGGTTTATCGCGCAAACCAAAATGATAAAACACCAAAATGACGTCGTTCAATTTAAAGCACATCATGTTTAAAAAACCAAAACGACGTCGTTTTGGTGCCGCGCGATAATAAATGCGGTAAATCACGGCGTCGTTTTACACCACTTCAAAGACACTCCACGTCGTTTTATATGTTTAATGGAACGACGTCAATTTGTACCAAAGTGGTGTAAAACGACGCCGTTTTACACCACTTCAAAGACACTCCAGGGAATTTTACTTCAGAGGATCCGAACTCGTTGTGATTGGTGTCCTGTTCCACCACCGTCACCAGGGTCGGCCTAGCCTCTTAATTGCTTGAAAGATTGCCTTTAGATTAGAGACCCCCCCTGCTCTCTTTCACATGTGCAAATGCATGCTGCTATTCACAAATAATGCCTCCCCTTCTCCTAGGTTTAGATTGAGCTTCTCTTTTGTTAGTAAACACAGTGTTACAATCGACTCTGTTATTACGCGGCGAAACAATAGGAAACGCGTTGCAAAGAGTCTCCCCAAGGACTTATTGAAGGCCAAATTTGGGTGAGCATTGAGTCTGCTAGCTG
>BRYE01000023.1:25466654-25469154 GCA_030159115.1 Actinidia arguta var. hypoleuca
ATAACCAATATCTGCACATAAGAGAGTACTTCCAATATTATTTTCCACTATCACGAACAGAGGCTAGCAAGACAGCTTACTCTTTGAAATACAGGAATTGCATGAAATGAAAACATTGATTCAATGTAGATCAGAAATGATGATAAAGTGAAATGATTGTTCTATCATACTGACCAAGTTTTTAACAATGCATTGTGTAGGTACGAAATGATCATAACTAAAATCTATGACTAAGTTGGATATTGAATGGCAACTAAGAAGTCATTCCAAGATTATAGAGGAAAAAGAAACTGAGTTTCAGTGATATAGATGAGCATGATCAATAGCAGCACAGTACCAATAGTGAGAAGAGTAAAGCAGAGAGAAGCAAATCCAAATGTAGAAGACTTAAGCAACAGGTAGGAACTTGTATAGTATTCACCCTTTATTGAGAAAATGTGTTTTGTGAGAGGATCACGAACACATGCATAGGGTTTTTGACCTTTACAAATATTTTTGTGGTCACCGTGGAGGAATGGGAATGGCCGAAAATTAGAATTATGATATAGGAAATGAACTTTTGCGTGTTCCTCAACCCCCTGACGGCCCAACCCAAATGGTATATGTTCTCTGATAATGGTTCATTTCTTGGCAAAAGACACAAATCTGTAGTACAATGTTGATCAGATATTTCCGAACAGGATGCCAAGACGAGTAATTGCTGTTGTGAAATCTAAAACTGTTATCTAATTCAAGTGGTCGGGCCTTTGATTTTCCAAGGAACACTACAGGAGCATATTGCGGCTTTCGCTAATCTTACACCATACTTTCTTTCTCCCTCATTTCAAACTAAAGGTATATCATCACCAAAAATATCAAGAATTCATCCTGGAACATCACATCAACTAACCTCAGATGAGGACAGGAATTTAAATAGAGAAAATAATGACAGTGGAAAAGATAATTTGTTACATAGAACTTAGAAGATGCAGTAGTGGTTTACCTCCCACAGATGGTCAGAGGTATGAAACTGCTCAATGTTTGCTGGAGAGAAGACCCATCTCACAATGGCCAAATTAGATATAAGCCGATAACCCATCATTCGATCAATTGTTATAGCTGTCAATTGAGCACTATTTGTCCAGTATGAGCTGACTTCAGCTATCAGCATTACTTGCTTATCCTGATCGGGGCAGATCCTTGCAATCACTTGACCATACCTCTCCAAGACAGTGATCAAATGAGTAAAGCTTTTCGAACCAATGTCGAGAAGGGTCTGAACAATCACACTTAGCGTAATTTCAAAACCATGAGCTGGAATTACGCTTTCTTCCATCCATGAAATAACTTCACGGACAGTTTGCCTTCCTTTCACCAGGCCAGTAAGTTCTGCAGAAAGTGCATATTCAGTTCTATCTTTACCATCTTCACCACCATATTTGAAGTTTGGTACACCCTTTGGAGGAAGCAACTCCTCTAAAGCAGGGGGATTCTCAATGCTCTGTATACACAAAATTACAAAACATAAAGTCAGAACATGTGATTATTATGCCCATAGCTATCAAATCATGAATCCCGAATCGTGAATCATAATGATTTGGTCTTAATTTTCAAGATAAGTAGAAAAGTACATTTACGGATATAGGTATTACCGTATTAGATATGTAAATATGAAAAAATCATGCTTAAAAGCACTGTAATGTGTGATGATTTATGAATCAAATCAAATATGACTTCAAAGATAAGTGTAACAAAATATGCATTCAAATAAGATATAATACTCCAAGATTCACATATTTTTGTATAACTATCGGTTAATAAAAGTAAAAGAAAATTATTTTAAAACATTGAGTCAGTGACTCATATCATATTTAGTTACATTTATTTCACACAATCATTGAATAATTCATGGGTATTAGTTATATTAGTCGTGAACATCATTAGAAGCATGTACAGATCCTTTAAAATACTCTAATCACAAAATGATCAACAAATTATGTATGTTATTATCATACTAATCACTATGTGAAGTTAAATTCTTGCTTTTCTACCCCCAAAATTAGATAAAAGAGTTGTGAATTTGTCAGATGCAACAAGTTTAAGAATTGTTTGAATAATTTACAAATCTAATTGTGAATCGAACAATGAATCGTAAGATTCATCCCAATTCTATCCCAAAATCGATTCCCCTAAAGATTTGTATCTCTTTTGCATGAATCGTCGTGAATAGTACGATTTTGACAACAGAATTTATGCCAACTACCAAAGAGAAGCCTATTTCCACAATAGGGAAACCTAAATTTTGATTCTTGCATTTTCCACATTCAACCACATATTCTTTCTTTCCTCATATTAGAGGAAAGAAGGCCGATATGTAAGCAACTTCATTTAAGGAAAATGTCAACCTTCCATATTTGCATGTGGTGCAAAATGATCCAGTAGGGTACTAGTGAAAGCTCACTAAAACTAATTTTAACCAATCCCCATGTTCAAAATGAAAACATTTAATGACAATTACAAG
>BRYE01000023.1:25499154-25501654 GCA_030159115.1 Actinidia arguta var. hypoleuca
GAAAGAATATACAGCTCAACCCACTAGGTATCAACAGGCAAAAAGGGAAAAGTTACAAAGGTTGTACTTAATCACCATTAATAGCAAAGTCAAAGGACTTTTTAAAGGGTACATCACTGGCGCTAATGTATTTTCTGGACTTTTGTTGATAAATGTTTCGCACACATATATATTAGTAGAACTGTAGAAGCAAAACAATTGTCTTTTGATGACTATGTCTTAAGTCAGGATTCATGCTAACCCTTAAGCATGTTAAATGTCAACATTCACATGGTACAATTTCCAATTCGATCACCTAATTTCAATAGGCTTCAACCCTTGCTTTTTTTCAACACATATCCCTCAAATGTATTTATCTAAACATGTATCGATCCACTAATCTACAGTTTCTATGTGTGCATTCATTAACACAGGCAGAGAAAAATGATCAGTGAAAAATAAAATGTGAAAAACAACGATTAAAGGACATAAAAATAGAGAAGATGTACCCACCACCGTCCCATAAAGAGGAATCTTGTGAGGCAATTGTTCAGCACACGAGAGAAAGAACTGCCGAGACAGAATAAAGTACATACATCAGCATGCAAATCTAAGCAAAGTAACGTATAATGCCGAAAGGACCTTTAATAACATGTACTTCTTTCATCAAGAAAAACAACAAATAAGTATGTGCATCTGTGCGTTCTTGTGGACTATTATATTCATATGTTCTGCATGTAAATGTATGTTGGAAGATCATTCAAAATATGAATAATAGCAAAAACCACATGAAATTGCTTAAAATAGCAAAACTAAAGGAAGCTAGCAGGCAGTTATGTGATCCGTGATGCCCATGTGCAGGTTTTCATTTTCATGCAAATAAATTTTCAATTGGTTTTTCCTATCGAGTAAGGATTAGTTGAAATTTCGTAACAATTACTTTTTGAGGATTTGAAATATTCAGGCAACTAAAAAAGTATGGAGTTTGGAAGTTTTGGGTTGTTAAGACAAATAAATACATATATAGATGTTGAAAATAAGGAAAAAGAAAAACTTAGAAAATAGAAAGGGAACACGAGTAGCATGTGCCACCCTTCTAGTAAGCATTAATTTTTCAAACACCCTCTCATCTATGAGCTTGTGTTACTAACACCATCAAAGTGAACGAGGTCTATTGAAAATCTAAAAAACCATAACACCGTTGACTGAAGCGATTAATGACCAAAATGCCCTCAAGATATCTACCCATATTGTGGTACGGGCCTGTCATTGTACTCTCTCTCTCTCTCTCTCCGCAATTGGATCGATGAGCCGTAGATTTCAGCCCCGATTGCACGATTCAAAGGCTGGAATAAACCTGTGTAAACCTAGACGAGGCTGTTGATCACCATTTTGTCAAACTTCGCATAGAAGTTGAAGATCCAAGGTGCGTATAAAACCTTGAGGTGTTATATGTGGCATGTTTTGGCATTTTTCCTGTGAAATTAGGGAACTTTTTATGCAAAATTTGGCCTTTGAACTGGATTTGTAGTTGTATGGTTTCTAAGTTCCCAGAAAAATGAGCGTTTTATAATATGTGATGTAACAAAATTAGGGTTTTTTAGGGGTTTTACTATAACTTTGGTACTTTCATTCACATATACATAACAAAAATGGTGGGTTTTTTGTTATTGCTGTTACTGCTACTTCATGCCATGATTCACATATAGAGGAGGAAAAATAGATGAAAGAAAGAGAAAAGATAGATGGAATATAACATATCTTCGTGTGCAATATAACATGTTAAGCTATAATAAAATAAACAAGTGTAAAAGGCATACAGACAAGATATCATCTCCCGAGTGCTCTAACTCTCGCCGAACCACACCGGAGCATGTCTCCTGCAATTATAAAACAAAATTGAAAATTCAATAACGCTTGTAACATTGAACAAAGAAACCTAGGGTTTTGTGGAACGAAGAGAGTGAAAGAATACTGACAATGTGATCTTTATAATCGGTGTTTCCGCCATACTCAGGGCACCTCTCTCCGATTCGCAGAAGCAAACTCTTCCAGCTACTCATCTTTTACCAACGACCAATTTGAGAATGATTGTGAATGTCTACGGAGAGAGAGGGGGGGAGCGCAAAAGGCCGTTTAAATGGGTTTTTATAAGGGACAAAAACCGTGTCGGAACGTTGCCCAGCCCAATCCATGAAAAATGTGGAATAAAGACAAAGGCTAAATTAGCGAAAAGTCCTTGATGTTAGATTTGTGCTAAAATTAATCCGTTTAATTTCTTTTTAACTTGAAGACTAGGTTTTTCAGAGCATGTGTGAGGTTATTGGGGATGATAGGAAATCGAGTATATACACCGGCGGTAGTTGGCTAGCAGAAGGTTGCTTGTTGAACCTACGAAACAAGAACATTGAGAAAGGACGACTAGAGTTGTTTCGGGACAATTTTTCGACGGGTAATTTAGGGACTACGGAAAAAGAGAGAAGGAGAGGGTTATTGGCTCTAGTGTAAAGGAGTACTTTTA
>BRYE01000023.1:25519154-25521654 GCA_030159115.1 Actinidia arguta var. hypoleuca
GTAAGGATTCTTGACTTTAAAGCTTGTTGGATGAATCAATATATTTAGGATCACTCTCCTTGTGTGTTAATTGCCCTTGGAGACTTGTATTTAATAGCTTGAGTGAATAGTGTACCGTTGGTGGTAGTTGAGAAGCCATTAATGCTGTACCAGACATCTCTGCGTTTGAAAATCTTCCTGTTGGGTGTCGACACTTCTTCGTGGTGTCGACACTTTACGTGTGTCGACACATTGCTTCATGGTGTCGACACTTCAAGTCTTCAGTTCTTACCATAAAACTGTCTCAAGGGCTGATCTAGGTGTCGACACTTCTTCGTCAGAAAATCTTTCGTTGGCTACTGACTTTTGGTGCTGATGGTGGTGTCGACACTACCTTCTTCGGATTCTTGAAATTACGCACTGTCGTTTGGTGCTGATGTAGGTGTCGACACTTCTCTTCTTCAGCGTTCTGATTTCAACTACTGATAATTGGTGCTGATGTAGGTGTCGACGCTTCTTTTCTTTCATATTCTGATTTCGGCTACTGACAATTGGTGCTGATGTAGGTGTCGACTTTTCTTTTGAAAAACTTCTGAAGTTGAACACTGATATTTGGAGTCAATACTAGTGTCGACACTTAGTCTTCAAAAGTCTTCTTCATATGGCCACTGTCATTTGGTGTCGACACTTTCTCTTAAAAAATCTTCAGTAAATGGCTACTGACATTTGGTGTCGATACTGGGGTCGACACTTCTTCCTTCAGATTTCTGGTTTTGGTTACTGACTTTTGGTGTCGACACTTGTGTACTGGGTGTCAACACATCTTTCCAGAATGTGTTCCATCACCTTTTTGATAATCAAAGCGTTGAGTCGCCTTTGTTTCTTCCTGATATGTTTTCATGTATTTATGTAGTCTTTATTCACTTTTATTCATTCAAGATTGATGAGTTATTTAAGTCTTTCACCGATTTGATCATTTTGACTTCTGGGTTCAAGGTGTCGACACTTTCTGTTTGAAAGTGTTTATGAAGCTTTCTTTGATCAGTTGAGTTATAGGTCGCTATGCTTCTTTTCTGCACACTTAGTAAACATATTAAACATTAATAAACAGTTTGTTATCATCGAAATCGAGGCTTGATTCAACAGATATAAGCTCTAATAATCAATTTTATGAAGTGATAGGAATTTGTGATTTTGCTCAAAAGTTAGTTAAAATAAAGAAGGATATTATCTATCAATTGGTATATTTAGTTGTAAAGTTGACATTAATCTTACCAGTTACCACTGCATCTATTGAGAAAGGCTTTTTCTACTAGGAGTATTATCAAGATTTCACTTCGTAATCACATGGGAGATGAGTGGATGAATGATTGCTAGGTGACATACATTGAAAGAGACATATTCGACACTATAAATAATGAAATTATTTTGCAAATGTTTCAAAATATGAAATAACGGCAGAAATTATTTTAGTTTGTCATATTAATTTTGAGTGTTTTTTGTGTAACAAATATTTGTTATCTATATTGAATTTTGAATGTCATCATTTTATTTTTATTTTTTAAAATTTATCATCTTATCTATATGTAATTGTTTGAAAGTATTTTTTGTCTTTATTTGACAAAATTTCTAGATTAGCCACTGCTCGCACGGGCGATGTTTGGAGAAGAGCAAGCCAAAATTAGTGCTGAGTTTTTTTTTGTGTGTGTGTTAGCGCGCACACGAGCTGAAAGATAGTAATTCAAAGAGAAATGCTAGGTTTATAACCAATGGTGTAAAACATTTGTACAACAAGCCCCAAACGACGTCGTTTTGACTGAATAAATGCAAAATGACGTCGTTCCACTAAACCTCCAGCGTTTTGCCCTAAATAGAACGACATTGTTTTGTATTTTTTCAGTCAAAACGATATCATTTTGGGTATGTTGTACAAATGTTATACTCTATTTGTTGTAAACATAGCATCTTTCTAATTCAAAACGCAGTTTGATAGCAATTGTGCTCCTTGATTTTTTGATAATTGGACTAAAAGAAACTGTAAATTTCACTGACCTCCCTATAGTTTTGAAATTATACTGACCTCCCTTATCTTTAGGGTTAATTTCACCTACACCCCAGAGAGAGACAGAGATAGATTTTTAAGGGTATTTATAACATTTTCTTCGATCAAAGTGGTCAACTGACGAAAAATATTGACGTCACTAACGGCAGGGGGTCTACCTGCCAATATACTAAAGCTCAGGGGGTCTACCTACCTATTTTTGAAAGGTGACGGGTCCAAGTGTCTATACACCAAACCTCAGGGGGTGTAGGTGAAATTAACCCAAATTCTTATTGAGAACATTTTTTTTTATATTTGAAGAACATTTTGATTAAAAGTAAATTATCTATATTAATTCTTTTTTAAAAAAACTTATTGATAAAAAAAATAGAAATTAAATAGTTTATAATTAAATGTGGTTTTAAAAAAATAATATTTATTTTATTTTAATTAGTGTATTCACATAAAATTTAAAAGCCC
>BRYE01000023.1:25551654-25554154 GCA_030159115.1 Actinidia arguta var. hypoleuca
GTGACCACAGGGGGTTAATTTCACCAACACTCCCTCACATGTGATCCAATAGCACTTAGTCTCCTTAACTGAAAAATCATCAAACAAACCTACTAACTATTGATAATAAAAATTGTCTAAAATTCGTTAATGAAAAAAATGTCAAATAACCCAAATAGCATCAAAGATTCAAAATATGCAGAATTGTTTCACTAACACCCCTCAATTATGAGCAAGTATCGCTTAATTTACTTAACACAAAAAATAAAAAATAGATTATTTTGGTCAAAAGTTACTCTTCTTTATTAGAATGTGATTCTTGGTAGGTATATCTTTCATTTTAGACTTTTCTAGTAACTTATCGCTCATTTTCTATAAACCATTTAAAGAATGTCACACACCAAATAAGTACGATTCGGACAGGTAAGCATACACATTATATCAAGAAAAGTCATCAAAATATAATAATTTATGATTACATATAGTCATAACATCATAGTACAACAAATCCCTTATGTGAGACCATGCTCTTTATGAGCTATCAAATACAAGATATGAATGATAATATATGGACAATGTTCACACCGGGCCAAAAAAATATTATAATTTCTCAAAATACATTAACATATTTTCTAAACAAAAGAAAAATAAACGACAATCCACATGTCTCAAGATTCAGGATAGATCTCGTTACTTGAAATTCATTTTATAGTAAAGGTGAATTTTTTTAAAAGATTTAACAATGAGCTTGATACCTCAAGCCAAAAACCATGATACATATATATACGATGAAAACATGATACAATAAACTATGTATTCATACATATCAAAACACATCTTTCCAATTCATGATTTATAAAATCAATGAATTCCCAATTTTTTTGGCTTTTCTCAAAAAATACTAATTCAATCATTTAGAATGACACGGCTAGGCTCATACCTAACCAGCCTCATCATACACTAAGCATATGAGACAATATCCGGTCAACTTCTTAGACTTTCATCGAAGGCTTTGACATTTCAAATATCCAGCCAACTTCTCGAACTTTCATCAAAGGCTACGACATTCTCAATATCCGGCCAATTTTTCAGTCATTAACTGAAAGCTTGACATTCCCTCTCGTGTGGTTGTTAGCTAGGTTTTTCACCTCGGGGTTAATCTAAGCCATCTTATCCAGGTACACTAATGTATCAAATTTGATATATCTTAGCGTGCCATTCCCATAATCATTTCCCAAGTTCCAACATATCTCAAAGTTACATTTGTCAAGAGTTTTAATGTAAACAACATTAATATACAAGTGTTAAAATCATCAATAATAACATTATTGAAACCATTCAAATGCATTTACTATAAAACAATGTTCATAACCATCAACGTAAACCCAATGTATTTACTTTAAAAATATTTCATAAACTGTTATAGCAGGTGACTACCGGTAGAAAGTGATCCGAGACAAAACCCCAAAAATCACTACTGGTAGTGAAATGAGCACTACCGGTAGTAGTCCATCCAGAGACGAAATGAAATAATTCACTACCGGTATAGAAAAAGAGTACTACCGGTATACGATCATTCAGTGGCTAAATGCAATTGATCACTACCGATAGTAGAAAAAGTACTACTGGTAGACAATGATCTAGTGGCGAAATACAATAAATCACTACCAGTAGTGAAAAAAATACTACCGATAGATCGGACCGTCAAATAAGCTTCATAAATAAGGGAACTATCGGTAAAAACAATATGACTACCGGTATGCATTGCAGAATACAAACACTTCCAGACTCAAAACTTTCAATCTTTATTTTAAACCAAATCTTTTATTTAGGATTCAACACCCAAAATAATATCTCAATAGACTATGTTTAAGCTATCAACCCACTCCCAAAGTTAAAACCCAACAAACTAACTCTGTTACCTCAATAAATGCAATGCAAGCTCTAAAAGGATGAAGAAGATGAGATAATGCCTCAAACTCCACTAGCTCCGATTTTAAACTTTCTTGGCTCAAAGCGAACCCCTTATTGAGTAAACAGTCTTCTTCCAAAGGATTATTATTCAAATCACACCTCACACACTCAAATCTAAGTTTCAAGAAGCAAACCCCAAAGAGAGAGAAGAGGAGTAAATGTTTTTATAAATAAATGTTTAGGTCAAAGAAGAGAGAGAGAGATATACACAATAAATGCCCCATTTGATCATAAGGCCTTGTTTGGCTCAACACCTAAACTAATCATGGGCCAAGTTAATTAGGCCAACTCTCTCACTCAACCCAATTGCAACCCATACAAGCCCAAAATAAATTTTCATCAATCCCAATATAAAATATACTTGGGCTCAACTACCCCACAAATAACCCAATTAAATTTGAATGAGCCCTCTTTACATCAAAATCCATAATGGTACATATATACACACACATATATATGATGTCATGCTCGTGTCATAATATATATATATATATATATATATATTATTTTTTTTTAAACCTTACCAAGAATATGAAAAAAAATACAT
>BRYE01000023.1:25631654-25639154 GCA_030159115.1 Actinidia arguta var. hypoleuca
TATAAAACCTCGGTAGAGGGTTCGGACCTCAGTAAAGAGGGTTCGGAGATTGCCTACCTCGGCGTTCGGAGAGTAGATACAAAACTGCATCATGGTGGTAAGAATAACTAAGCTTTCCCTCAAATCTTAATAATGGTGATAACAAATCTGGCAATCTCATTATTTGGCGATGTCTAAATTTGGCGAAATAATCACATGAACTTGGTGACATAACACTAGATAAAATTTGATATTGGCGATAATAACATTGGCAATCAAGAAACCTCTTCATTTTGCAACGAATGGGAGCTTGATATTGGAGAAATAAAACTTGCACTTCGTGATATAACGATGAATAATAGCGATAAAAATAAAGTGGAGAAATTTTATTACTTATCTCAAAAGAGTTTGTCGCTCAAAAACGTAAATGCATGGAGATTTGAAATATAGACTTTACATAGGTAACCTCCTTCAAACGGAAAACATAGAGACTAGCGCCTTTGGCGAGGTGAGACTCATGAGCGAGGTGAGAACCATGGCCGAGGTGAGCAACATTGAGCTTAATGAGTCGATCTTATCAGAAGGTGAGGTGAATCATTCCTTTTATGGTCATCTTTTCCTCGCCTCCGTCGTTTTGTCTCAGCTAACTCTTTTGCTGTAATGTATTTTTTTGTCTTGCTTTGGAGTGTCGACAATGTTGCAGGGACATTTTTGGAGAGGGAGTCAAATAGTGGGCCTGGGTGAAGTCCCTCCATCATGGCCATAGTCACGACCTTATCACCGGGGTCTTCCACCTCTAAGACGGTCTGGTTGAATCGCTTGATGTAATCTTTAAAGCTCTTAGTCTCCTTTTGGTGAACAGTGAACAGATGGGAGGCATTCTTTCATATGACTCGGCAGCTCATGAATTTGGCGACGAAGAATCTGGTCAGGTCACCGAATGAGTCAATGGTTCCTGGAGGCAACTTTCTGAACCATGACCTCGCCAACCCATTCAATGTTGTAGAGAAAGCCTTGCACATCACCTCGTTAGAATATTCCTGGAGTGACATTAGGCTCTTGTACGAATCTAGATGATCCATGGGATCTGTCTTCCCTTCATAGACCCTGAGCTGAGTGGGTAGTTTGAACTTGGAGGAGACTCGGGTTCTCATTACCCTATTCGTAAACAGGGGCTTGATTTGTCTGATCAAAGCTTCTACGATGACTGGCGCTCTTACATCGGCATTCATGGCATTAATGTGGGCGTCTAGATCTCTGATTTTTGTGAAAAGGAGCGATCTCGGCGCCTGGGTTCCCGAACATGTCGGCGAGGTGATCTTCCTCTTTGTCGGAATTCTTCGCCCTCTATTTCAGGGGTTCGACTAAATGATCTGGATTCTGACGAGGAGGAACTCTGTTCACGTCGGGGACTCAAACTTGGCGATCGACGTCGCCTATTTCGTGTTCGGCCAGTACTACGGTTGTTCTGTGAATCGTCATCGCCCGATCGGCGAGATCGTTGGATATCCAAAACGAGAGGTGCGGCAGGAGGTGGTGTATTGGCTGAGGTGAGGTGTTGTATAAGATAGGCGTTGTTCTCATTCATGATTCTCATTTGTTCGGTCATACCATGTATTTCACGGTGGAGCCCCTCTAGATCTGGAGCTTGGCTAGTATTGGCCATTGGATGAGCTCTATTATCTAAAGGGCTGCTAGCACTTGGTCTGGGTATCAATCGGTTACGCAGGTGCATAGAAGTTTGAGAACTATCATTCTCATAGATGGTGCCAAACTGTTGTGGTAAAAATCTGAGCGACCAACCAACAGTTAGAGTTGCTCCTCTGCCTCGGCATAAATTGAGGTGACCTGCGAAGCAATGAACAAACGTGATCGGTCGGGGTAAGGTCTCTCAAAACCCCTTTGGCGTACGAATCAGACCAAGGCGATCAGGAGATAATTAAAGGCAGTATGGGAGAGCACAATAGTAAAAGTATTTGTGGTGCCTATGTTGAGCGTACTTTTTTGTTATGGGGAAGTATATAGGTGGAGACTGGAAATCCGTGCGAGGATAATCAGGAGAGATTTTCAGATAGCCATGTTTGGGAAGTATATCCCTTAAATATAGGAGAGATCATAGGCGATTGCCATATGGGGTGCAACCCGCAATTTTTATATCTGTCAATGGACATTTAATAAACTAAAATTCAAAAAGACAAAATAAATTTCAACAAAAAGAAATAAGAAATCAAACAAAAACTAAAAAGATATATACCCAAAAATTACGTACCATTACAAAAACTCAAAATCTCATTGAAACATTAATCTTTTAACCATTTTAGTTGCAAAAATACTAATTATGCTATTATTATCAAACTTTTTTATCATATATTTTTCAATTGCATATTGATATTAGAGAAACTTGAAGTTGAAACCATTAATCATACCAGTAGATTTTGAAATTGATATTTTTTTAATATCCACGCAGAATGTTCCGGTGTCGAATTTGCGAACGCCGTTAAAAAAGATGAAAAAGGTTTGAAGAAAATTTGGGACTAGGGCACTATAGAAAGTAAGAAAGATAATTTTGAGTATTAGGCTTGTCGTTTTATAACACTAGAACGTGAATGTGTAAAAATGAATTGTGGGAGAAATTACACAAAAAAAAAATGAATAACAAGCTTTAATATAATTCAGTTTAGTTCTTATATTTTTTAGAATTATGTTTTGTACCCCGTGTCTATGTCTTTAATGCATTAAGTATAGTTCATATATTTATTAAATTATATTTTGTACCCCATGTCTTTTTTTAATATGTGCAATTTGGTTTCTATATTTTTTAAAATTATATTTTGTTCTTTATGCCTTTTTTGGGTCCCTGAACTTGTAAATTAGGCCTTCAAAATATTTTTTTTAAAAAGATTAAGCCTATATAAAATTTACTAAACAATTGAGGACCCTAAATTTGACTCAAAATTGGGGATCTAGAGTCATTGGTTTCAGTGGCTTTAGCTCAGGACCGACCCTAATATTAACTCAATACACCAGTGATAAAATTGATGCACTATGTTCATCGAAGATGAATACATAAATGGTGAATACATAAATGATCTCCAAAGTATACATTATGTGAGGCTTTGGTTTCTCACAATTATTCAACCAAAATTGGCCCTACTTCTATTAATAAATTTAAAGGGCGTTGGAATTATGGACCATTTGAATACAAATTGGATACATTGAGTATGAAATCGACACATTATCTACAATGGGGACCAAAGTGGCATAAAATGTATACTTTAGGACCATTTAAGTTTTTAACTATTTTTTTGTGAATTAGAATTTTTACAAGAATATCAATAATTTCTTCAATGATCAAATTGAAAAATTATTTATTTATTTAAAAAGTTCAACAATACTAATTCATAATCATCTATATGCGAGTCGACCCCAACTGATTGTGACAAATGCTTAGTTTGATTTGGTAATCATCTATATGCAACCGAGGGTATTCAACAAGAAAGACCGACTGTTTACCTTAAGTCCCCAGTTCGAATCTCTTCAAAGCCTAATTATATGGGTATTAACACATATTGGTAGGAAGAGTATTTCTAACTTGACCTGGGTGAATTATATCCAATGTATAAATTATGAGCCCAAATTTTTACTAATATGAGAGTCCGTAACTTACAGCTTGAATTGAGCGAACGGTTATGTAGTATTCACCAAAGAGAACATCCAGGGCCATCCCTATATGGTTAGATCATTTTCATAAGCATCTATATTACAAATCCCCCCAATAGCTCCATAATAAGAATTAGCAAACCAAATGAAAAAATAATTAGATCCCGTTTGGAGTAATTTTTTTTTATACTTTTTAGAGATTTTAAACACGTTTTTTTATATATATTTTGTTTGGGATATATAAGATTTTTTACGTTCCAATTAGCTTTTTTTGTAAGCTTTATTTGGTGTGTTTGAAGTAGGTTTACCAAAAAAATCAATTAGTTTTTTTAAATGCCCCAAACAATAAATTAGATTTTTTGTTCCACTTTATTTTAAAAAATCAAAAATCTATTTTTTTTAGCTACCCCCTAATCTTAACCTTTACAATATTATTTTTTAATCGTTAATGTATTATGTAAAAATGTGCGGTAATGGCCAATCGAGTTGATTAGGGTGGAAGATTACGGTGCAACGTGGCTCAACGTCAAGTCACGCATACACCATTCATGGTGCGTGCAAATGACAATTTTGATTCCATCAAATAGAAACAAGTCAACCACCTTTCCCATAGAACCTCAACCCTTAATTACTTTACTTTATTGAAGAAATAAAAAAAAATAGAATTAAACTTAATACATTTTGAGGTTAAATTGAGTTAAAATGAGATAATATAATTACTTAAAAGTTAAAGAGACTAAAGTGTAATTTTATGATTTGACACGCCATGGGTGACTCACCCACGGCCGCCTCTTTCCTTTTTGTCTTCTTTGAAGACTTCTATAAAGAGAGACACTGACAGAGGAAGAAAGAAAGAAATGGGAGATAAAAAGGGAAATTATATGGTGTGGTTAGCTTTTGATCATGAAAGATAGGGACATAGATCAACGGTCAGGTGATGTTGGATCGAGGTGAAATTTTAGTATGATGATCAAAGGAGTCAGATCTTCATATCTAGGGGTATCTCATTTAAGGTAAGCATGAAGTATACAATATGTTTTCTAAAATTCTGGAGTTATTTCTTAAATTATTTGATTTTGTACTCCATTGAGCAAGTATGCTATCTGTTGAAATCCATGAGATTTATTGAAATTCATGACATTATTGAAATCATGATATGTATTGGCTAAAGTGCCATGGTATTGAATGGTACAGACTATGTGAGCCTGCAAATAATTCTGGCACCGAATAAATCTAGAAACACCAGTCATGTACCAGGAAAGATAAGGTATAAGGTCTTTGATATTGATTGTTGAGCATATTCCAGTTGTGTTGTATACTTTCCTATTTAAAATAATTTTTTAGGCGACCGAGAGAGTCCGAGTGGTGCGAGATGGGTCTGGAGAAAGACTTGAAGTTTAATTATTATTTGTATTAATTTTTATTTGAAGAGATTATAAATATAAACAATTGAAAACTCTGATTTATATGCTATTGGAGATGATTACGGATATAAGATTGTGAATAATTAAAGGCCCGAGCTGGGTCGTTACAATTGGTATCAGAGCTTAGGCTTTAGTTCTTACATTGGATCATGTGGGAGGTATAAATTTTTAGTTCTATGCTTAATAAATTTGAAGTTGGCCCGGTTACGGATTGAGCCCAACCGGTTGAACATTAAGTCTTTAGGCCACTGTTTTTGCTCAACCGGTTGAACATTTTTTTCCAACTAATTAAGACTTGACATATCCCTGCTTTTGATCAGAGTGCGCAGTGAAAGCGTGTATTTTGTTTCAAATACTTATGATAAGTGACACAGAATAAATTATCAAATTTTGAGGAAGAAATTCTTTTAAGGGGGTAAGATTGTAATACCCCAACCCTTAATTATTTTTATTTTATTGAAGAAATAAAAAAAATAGAATTAAACTTAATATATTTTGAGGTTAAATTGAGTTAAAATGAGATAATATAATTACTTAAAAGTTGGAAGGACTAAAGTGTGATTTTACGATTTGATACGCCACGGGGTGACTCACCCACGGCCGCCTCTTTCCTTTTTGTCTTCTTTGAAGACTTAGTCTATAAAGAGAGACACTGACAGATGAAGAAAAAAAGAAAATAAAAAAAGAGGAGATAAAAAGGGAAATTATATGGTGTGGTTAGTTTTTAATTATGAAAGATAGGAACATAGATCAACGGTCAAGTGATGTTGGATCAAGGTAAAATTTTAGTATGATGATCATAGGAGCCAGATCTTCATATCTAGGGGTGTCTCAATTTAAGGTAAGCATGAAGTATACAATATGTTTTCTAAAATTCTGGAGTTATTTCTTAAATTATCTGATTTTGTATTCTATTGAGCTAGTGTGCTATCTATTGAAATTCATGAGATTTATTAAAATTCATGACTTATTGAAATCATGATGTGTATTGGTTAAAGTGTCATGGTATTGAATAGTACGAACTAGGTGAGCCTTCAAATAATCTTGATACCGGATAAAGCCAAAAAGGCTGGGGGAGGTAGGTGAGGCCGGCCATCAGTCATCTACCAGGAAAGACCGGGTATGAGGTCTTTGATGGAATATTGATTGTTGGGCATATTCTAGTTGTATTGTATACTTTCTTGTTTAAAATAATTTTTCAAGTGGACGAGAGAGTCCGGGTAGTGCGAGATGGGTCGGGAGAAAGACTTAAAGTTTAATGATTATTTGTATTAACTTTTATTTGAAGAAATTATAAATATAAGTAATTGGAGACTTTGATTTATCTACAATTAGAGACAATTGCAGATATACGATTGTCAGTAATTAATGGCCCGGGTCAAGTCGTTACACCAAGAGGGGGTGAATTGAATTTTTCAATAATTAATTACAATTAAGATTAATTAATCTAAGTAACAGAATAGTAACTCAAGTTATTATTATGCAATAAAGATAAATAAAAGTAAGGTATAAGAAAGCACACCAATATTTATCGAGGTTCGATCACGACGTGTGATTTACGTCCTCCCAAGACCTCTGCAAAGTCTTTTTCTACTATTACAATCAATAATTACAAGGTGGAGGCTGATTTACAAAGTACTCAACTTACTTTTACACAAGAACTTATCATCAAGTTTTTACAAGTGATTTTGTCCAAGACCCACTCAATCTTACAAGTATTTTTGTTCAAGCGACACTCAAATTTATAAGTATACAAGTGTTTGAAGGTTGTAGAAGTGTAAAACAAACTCTCTAGCAAGAGTGGATAAGATTAGAATAACTCAATAAATGCCAGCTCTCAAGGACAAAGAGAATTTCTTAAAAATATAAGGAATTAAAAGCTCTTGATGATCAATAGATATTATAGCCTTGTATCTCTTGTACATAAATGCATTTGCAGACTTGTATAAAATGGCTTGAAGTAAATTCCATCGTTGGTGGTAGTTAGAGTGCACTTAATGCTAGTTCAGACAACTCTACATTCAAAAAATTAGACGTTAAGTGTCGACACTTTGAACATTTCTGGCTTTCAAGTATCGACACTTCAAGAACATGTGTCGGCACTTTCTGTGTTGTCTGAAGCCACTGGTAACATGTGTCGATACTTCAAGTCATCTTCCTTCAGTTGATACACAGTCTCCATGTGTCGACGCTTGATTATCAGTCTTTAAAAGTTTGGTCTCTATCTCCTTATGTCGACATTTCAATGTTATGTGTTGACACCTTCAGTTTCAGATTTGCTATTATCTTCATGTGTCGATACTTAGAATCCATATGTTGACACTTCCAATCCAATTTGCTTACTATCCACATGTGTCGACTCTTTCACCAGATGTGTTGACACTTCTATTCTTCAATTGACTACTGTCCATATGTGTTAACTCTTCAAAATGCATGT
>BRYE01000023.1:25724154-25726654 GCA_030159115.1 Actinidia arguta var. hypoleuca
AGGGACATGATATCATTTTACTCGAAATTGAGGACGTAATGCGTGCGTGTGCGTGTGCGCGTGTGTGTGTGTGAGAGAGAGAGAGAGAGTACCTTTGGGATCTGAAGTTTCGTGGTTGAATTTTTTAGGATTCCATAGCCATGGAAGAGGAGTAATTCTGTCAATAAGACTCTTAACTACAGAGAATAGGGGAATGGGAAGACTAAAATTTCAAATGTTTTTCGATCTATTGCTTTCATTTCTTCATTGTTTGGAGAAACTAAACCTAAAAAAATTCAAAAATATTTTTACTCATGAGAAATTTGATAGTCACAATTGTAATTACTGCATATATGTTCTCTCCCATTTCAAAGCCCTAAAGGCGTGAACATGCGATTGGTAATCGAAATTGTGAGGGAAATGTGTGAGAGTACCTTTTGGATCTAAAGTTTCGGAGTTGAATTTTTTAGGGTTCCATAGCCACGGAGGAGGAGTGATCCCGTCGATGAGAAGCTTGGAAGCGAGGTGTTGATTGTACAAATCCGTTTGTTGCTTGACTTGTTGGATGATTGAGTTTTTTCGCTCGAAGATCTGAACGAATAGCTTCTCTATCGTCGTCATCTTCGGAGTCAATACGCCATGAATGCGACCAAAAGTAGTCTAGAGAAGAGAGATGGGAGTCCAAAATCCAGAGAGAGAGAGAGAGAGAGAGAGAGAGAAAGATTGATTTGGGGCCGTTGATGAACGGTAGAGATACGTTGCCCCTAGCGCGGACTGAATTTCAAAATGGGATAGTTTAGGAAGAGTTTTACTTGGTTTCCTAAATTGTAATTTGAACAATTACAACCTTAGAGATTCACGTCACTCTCGTTAAATTTGAACAAAATTATAATTCAAAAAGCACTTATTTATTTTAGATAGTCGCTTTTTATTTTTTCACTCTACCAGCCTCTCTATTAGGAAATAAAAAAAAAAGATAGAAGATGAAAAATTTCTAGTCATTTTTTACCTGGAACTATAGCAAAATTAATTTGTGAGTTGTTTCGACTAGTCTAATTACCGTGGACTAGAGTTGTTCACGGGTCGGTTTGGTTCGGATTTAGGTTAACTCGACATCCAAACCGAACTAGTCGGATTGAAGAAATTTGAACCCAAATCCGATCTAATAGATGGGCGGATTGGGTCAGTTCGGGTGGAACTTGATCGGATTAGGGGTCGGGTTGGGTGAAATTATGGATTTTAGTGTAATATTTTATTGGGTTGGGCGGGTTGGGCAATTGAATGGCCCGACCCCCGAACCGAATGTGATCAGATTAGTCGAAATACATCTGTTATTCATTCATAAAATGAATGGGTTTGTTCGGATTGGATCGGGTCGGATCAGGTCGGATTGGCGGATGGATCGGATATTTGCACAGCCCTACCGTGGACACTTTTTGAAATTTCACTAACTAATTTATCTAAAAAACATATTTAGTTAGACTGGTGTGAATGTTCTAAATAGTTTTTCAATCAATTATAATGCGGTTCCTTCATCCCAATAAGTTAAAAATGCTAATGGCAATTGCATTGATTTTTGAGTCATGATATAGAAATAAGAAATGTATTTAGAATTTTTGTACAAAATGCTATAGCAAAATATAGACCATTCAATTTTAAATAAAATACCGACTTTTGTTTGCCAAAATGCCATTGCCATATTGTCACGACCCAACTTTATACACGTGGATCCACCCTTATTATAGGTGTCATTGTGACTGGCCAATGAGATTACTCACTAAGGCTTACTATTGAACTAGTTTAGAAATTTTTCTGTCATTTATGATATTTATATTTAAATACAATAATATATATGAAAGCGTATTTAAAATTATCCAAAGCTGACGTGACATACAAAAATATACAAATAGTTTTACATTCTTTCTGAATATAAATATTTATAACTACGGCTTTAGCCACATGATCGGCACAACCGTCATCAAAATTATAATATTCAAAAAGAACTAACATTCCTATGTTAAGCGCATAGCATAGGGCAACAAAAAATCGACTAAAGTCACTTGTCTTCAAGTGTGTTTCACTTCGTTTTCATTTCTTGAAATGTTACGTACAACTAAGTGTTAAATACTAGGCTAGTGTGAATCAAATTATATAATACTAACAAGTGCTCATAAAATTATAAAACATCAATTCGTTTCAACATGAAATAATTTTAATTTGTCAAACCATTTTCATTTCAATATTAGGCTCGTCTAGGCCCATATACCTTGATTTCATATCAAGAATTCGAAAATTGTATTGGATTGACCTTTGCGACACACACCCATTTAACGATCACCAAAAATTAGGGAGTGACCCTAATATAATATTTGGCATGATATCACCCAAGAGCATCTGACTATAAAATTAAGGAGTGACCCCAAGCTGGACCGGTTCAGAACAAGACAGAAAGTTTTGGAACAAGTTGGACCGGGCCAAAATAAATCATAAGATTTACTGAAAAAGTTGGACCGGTCCAGGA
>BRYE01000023.1:25834154-25839154 GCA_030159115.1 Actinidia arguta var. hypoleuca
ACCAGTAGTTTTTTTTTATTTCTGAAGCTTATTTGATGACCCAATCTACTGATAATACTTTTTCTACTACCGATAGTGATTTATTGTATTTCACCACTGGATCATTGTCTACCAATAGTACACTTTTTCACTATCTATAGTGATTTCTTACATATTAGCCACAGGTTGGTCGACTACTGGTAATACCTTTTTCACTACTGGTAGTGAATATTTATATTTTGTCTCTGGATGGTCTTCTATCGGTAGTACTTTTTTTTATTACCGTTAGTGAATTATTTAGTTTTGTTTTTGGATCACTGTCTACCAGTACCACTACCGGTAGTCATCTGCTGTAGTAGTTTATGAAATATTTGTAAAGTAAATACATTGGGTTTATGTTGATGGTTACGAATATTGTTTATGTAAATGCATTCGAATGATTTTAATAATAATTATTATTAACAGTTTTAACACTTGTATATTTATGTTATTTACATTAAAGCTTTTGGCAAATGTAACATTGAGATATGTTGGAACTTGAAAAATAATTTTGGGAATGACACGTCATGGTATATTGAATTTGGTACATTAGTGTACCCCAATAAGATGGCTTAGATTAAGCTCGATGTGAAAGACCGAGATAATAACTGTGCAAAAGAGAATGTCAAGCTTTCGGTTAGTGATCGAGAAGTTGGTTGGATATTAAAAATGTCATAGCCTTCAGTGAAAATCCGATAAGTTGGCCGGATATTGGGAATGTCAAAGCCTTCGGTGAAAGTCTGAGAAGTTGGCCGGATATTGTCTCATATGCTTAGTGCATGATGAGACCGGTTATGTATTAGTCTAGGTGTGTCATTCTCAATAGTTAATTAATGTTTTTTGAGAAAAGCCAAAAAGTTTTTGAAATCATCGGTTTAAGAAATCATGAATTAATGCTTTTTGAGAAAAGTCAAAAAACTTGGGAACTCAATGATTTTTATAAATCATGAATTGGAAGGACGTGTTTTGATATGTATGAAGACATAGTTTCTTGTATCATGTTTTCATCATATATATATGTATCATGATTTTTGGCTTGAGGCATCTAGCCCATTGTGAAATCCTTTGAAGGTAACTCACCTTTACTATAAAATAAATTTTAGGTGCCAAGGTCTATCCTGAATCTTGAGGCATGTTGATTTCTGTTTACTTTTCTTTTGTTTAAAAAACATGTTAATGTATTTTGAGAAATTATAATATTCTTTTAGCATGATGTGGGCATTGTCCATCGATTATCATCCATTGATGATCATCCATATCTTGTATTTGATAGCTCATGAAGAGCATGGTCCCACGGGAGGGATTGGTTGTATTATGATATTATGACGATATGTAGTCATAAGTTATTATATTCTGCTGACTTTTATTGATATGATGTGTATGCTTACGTGGCCAGATCGTGTTTTATCCGGGGCGTGACAATGTATGTAGGGAAAATATTATATGATCGATGGTCTTTTCTAGATGAATGTAATGACTATAATACCTACTATTAATAAAAATAAATTTTGTATTATTTATGTGCTTGAGTTTTCTATTTTGTGGCATGGTAGATTATGACATGTTAATTATGATTCTATCACATTCCAGATTTTTATTTTAAAAAAGATTACAATTGTGAGACTTGTGTTGAGGCGAAGTTAGCTCGATCTTCATTTAATTCAGTTGATGGAAGTACTGAACCACTAGGATTAATCCACACTGATGTGTGTGATTTGACGTATGTTTAAACACTCAATGCAAATAAGTATTTTATTTTTTTTATTGATGATGTATACTTGCTACAGAGTAATGATGAAACTTTGGACAAATTTATTCTTTATAATAATGGGGTAGAGAATCAACTTAGTAAGAAAATTAAGGTTGTGAGAAATGACTGAGGTAGCGAATATGAATCACTGTTTGGTAGTGATGTATTGCTCTGAGCAAAAGAATTGTATGTTGAAGAATGCTATGCTGGTAAGTTATGAGTTGCCTCAAAATATGTGGGGTGAAGCAATTTTCACCACTAACTATATCCTGAATATAGTATCTCACAAGAAGTCAGACAAACCATTGTCTGAGTTATTTAAGGGTAGGAGCACTACCTATAACTACTTACGGATGTAGGGGTATCTTGTGAATGTGACTTTACTTCTTCCTAAGAAGGAAAAGATAGATATGAAAAATCGTTGATTGTGATATAGCGATATACTCACGATAAGAAATCACCTACGTGAGTATGACATTCTTTTAGAATTTGGGAAGGCGAAATTCTTGAGAAAATACTTGTAGAATCAAAAAAAGTGTTCCATGGTCAAAATGGACACAACAGTGAGAATTGATTTGCTTTAGAAGAAGTTCTTGTGTGATGTCTATTCTCTCAATTTACACCAACGATGGTACAGTTCAAGCCGTGTCCGTCCACTACTCTGCTAGTAAATTCGATAGACTCTCAAATGAGAATGTTCAAGGGCAAAAACTACTTATCCTATGCAGGACTTATCCGTTGTTTTTCTTTCGGGTCATATTTGTATTCATGGGGGGATTGTTAAAATTTGGGTATGAATGCAGTTGGGTATTGATAGGTCTCTCACTTATATGATTTCTTGAGGGTTGGCAAGCCATATGGAGTTGGCAAAGTCCACAAGACCGATGCAACTTAAATTTTCTATGCCTTGTCTGCTCCAAGATAAATAGCCTCATTGTTCTTCGTCTGACTCGCACCAACTTTGCACAAGTGGATGAGCTCAAAGCTCCACCAAGGAACCACCCTTACATTTTGCCCAAAATACTCTCCAAAAATTTTGATGTTTTCATTGATTTAAAAAAAATTTCAAATCTTATTTATTACTTTCATATTTCCCTTCAATTAATGCATTTGGTAGTTTATATACTCCGGTCAATTCTTGCAAGCAATTTATTGGAAGAAACCAATAAATAAGACAACACTTAGTATTTAAAAGGGCACTAATTCCAAAAAGTTACTTTTATATAATATGAGCTACTTAGTGCTTAAAAGAGCACTAATTGTAAAAAGTTACGTTATATATATATATATATATATAAAAGGTTGGAGTCGTGTTAGATCATCTCCAACAACAATAGTGATTTTTCTCCATTTCCCCCTCATTTTCCCATTATTTTGTAGAAAAAATGGGGCAAAAATACTTGTGTCTTCAATGGTCTCTCTTATTTTTCCCTATTTTTTAAATTTAGAGGAAAAAATAGGGTTGGTCTCCAATGATATTCCCCATTTCTCAATTTCTACATTTTTTAAGTTCTCTATTTTTTAATTTGAAAAATAATGAGTACTTTTATTTTACAATTTTTATTAGTAAAATGAGTATTACCTTCTATCTTGGTGTGACTCTTCTATTTTAAGTATGTTTGGTTAATTTCTTGTTTAATATTACCTTGATTTAGTAGTAGTATTAATTGTTGTTGTTAATTTTATTTATGAGTTCTGTATCTTATTTTCGTTTAATGGTGCGTTTGTATGGTTAAATTTATTTTTATTATTTACTTTTCTAAAATAAATGCATTAAATAAAATGTGTCAAATATATATATATAACTATATTATATGAAGAAAAAAATAAAGTAAATAAATATAATATATAAAACAAAATTTAAATAAATAGTCATAATATTAATATACAAGAGTAAAATAGACAATGTTACAAACTAAATATTTAATTTATCTCTCAATTCATATTTTTTTATCTCATTGAGCCCACACTAATCATACAAAAATAATTCCCCAATTCTTTCCCATTTTTTTATTTATTTTTTGAAATTTGGGAGAAAAAAATGGAGAAATGGAGAAATGGGGTGCCATTGGACATGAAAAAATTTCCCTCATTTTTATCATCAAATTTGGGGAAATTTTTTTAAAAAATCCATTGAACATGAAAAAATGGGAGAAAAATTAGGGAAATGGAGGAGGGTTGGAGATGGTCTTATGGCCATAGCACTAATTACAAAAAGTTACTTTATATATATATATATATATATAATATCCTATTGAATAATGCTATTGTATGTACTGGTGCCACCCATTCATTGTCTTGATGGCAAAAAGTAAATAAGATGTAAAACAAAGTTATTTGTTAAACTAGAAAAGCAAACACGTGTTCATGGACGGAGCTACATTAGGACAAGTAAGGTCAATTTATCTTACTGAATTTTTTTTACACTATTATCCCTAATAATATAATTTATCATATATACAATTTTGACATCAAAAAAAATTAATAATTTGTCTTAAATTCTATAAATTCTATAATTCTATAATTTTGACCTTGTTAAACCTAAGTTTTGACAATTTTGACCCAATAAAGCTAAGTTCTGACAATTTTGACCCCACATAAAATTAGTATTTTTTTTTTAATTCTATAATTTTTACGCCGCTGAACATAAGTTCTGACAATTTTAATCTCGTTGAACCTAAGTTTTGGCTCTATCTCTGCACACGTCTAAGTTTTGGAAATGTAAAAGTATTTTTTAAAATGTAAAAATTATGTTTCCTTGAAGCATAAACTCTCTAGCGTGCATGAATTGAGAAATTAGATGGATACATTTAAAAACTCTCTTATAACTGCAAGAGCTAACTCTCTCTCTCTCTCGCCACTTAAGATGCTATTTTGGATCCATCCCTGTATATATATGACATGTTACGTGGCCTAATTATTATATTAAATAATGTTTAAATGTGATCATAACATTTATCACTAGTCCAATTTTATTCGTCCGCTCAACACCTGATCAAATTTGTTTTCTAAACTTGTATGCCTGCCAGTAGGATTTCTTCTTAGCCGCCGTTGTGGACACAATTTTTTGCTGCTTATGCAAGAAATCTCAAATCGAGACCTCTTGACTAACCTTGTCATGCAAGAAATCTCAAATTGAGACTACGACTACTAGTAGGATTTCTTCTTAGCCCGCCAACGACTTATTCTAATTAAAGACAAAATTAGTGGATTATGATTCACATTGTGGAAA
>BRYE01000023.1:25849154-25851654 GCA_030159115.1 Actinidia arguta var. hypoleuca
GCTATGGCTTGGATTATCTCTTGGCTTTGCAAACAATCTCAGGCTTGAGACTCATGCATTCTCTCTTTGTGCCCAGCAGCCCCATGTAGTGTTGCACAAAAGCATCACTGATCTGTTTATTTGACGTCGATCGGTTCCCATCCCCAAGAGTAATGGATGGAATGTTACTCTTCATGCGCCTGCTTTTGATCATATTGTGAAAAAATTTAGTTCCCTTGTCACTGTTCTTAAAATATTTAGCTTTGGCAAGTTGAGAGCAATAACTCATTTCTGCCTCTGCCAGTGGGCCCCTATGTTCATCAGTGGGCTCCTATGTTCTTTGCATAATAAATATGGTGCTTAGTTCTAATGTTGGATTAACGCAGTGGTCCCTTTAATTGTTCTTTTCTAGTGGTGGTGGTCTGTGCTGTTAGGCTTCTATAGAGTTTATTATTTTGTTCATTCATGCTCTGTTGAACTTTCTTTGCATTTTCTCCTCTTCTTCTCTTTTTTATATTTCCATAAAATAAAGTATTTTACGGGAATCTAACTGGATTTCCAGTACCGAACATCCTTAATATATGCAAGAAAAACTTTATTCGTGTGATTGTTAGTAAAAAATTTTGGCCAACTTTATCCCTTTTTTTCTTTCTCTCATTGTGTAATTTATTTTATCTATTTTTTTACAAAACAAAATATGGATCAAAATTTTTAATATATTTTTTAAATTTCTCTCAATTTATAAAATTTAATACAAAATTAATTAACATAATTTTCTTTTTGAAAACACTAAAGCGAAAAATTCAGATTTGTTATTTGAGACTATCCATGAAAATTAATAATGCATTTTTTAGTAATTTGATTTATCATAAAAACACATAAGAAAAGTAATAACTTTTAACATATCAATATAGTAGTAAATTCAACATCTTATGTGCTTTTATAACAAATCAAACTACTAAAAAAAGTATTTTTAATTTTCAAGAATACGTTTTTTGTTTGACTTGAACCGATTGAGAGTTTTTCTCAATCGGTTAGGAGTTGCCTCATGCATACCGTTTAGTTTCGAAGGCACTGCCCTAGACCTCCCGTTTAGGGGCGCTGCCCTTAGGAACCCACTAGGAAGGGCCTGCCCCATAGGACTCCCAGGGTATTCTGAGTATAGAGGGTGTTAGACCATTTGTGGTGATTATATTTAGATTGGTTATCTATTCATGTGGCTAGTATTCGAAAGTGAAGAAGCTGAACAACAAATGGTCTATTAACTAGAAGGGCAGATGTGTCAATTTGGGATTGAGAGGTGGTGTTGCCAAGAAGCTAAAGGATAAGTTTCAGGACACATGTTTTAAGTGTAACAAGTTTGGATATTGTGCTTCTGATTTTAGGAAACTAAGGAATCCCCACTCTCAGGCACATATGATAGAGGTAGTCACGGAGGGCATATCAAACTATCGGCTATAGTTTTTGAAGTGAACTTGGTGGGTTCAAATCCACAAAAATGGCAGATAGATAGAGGGAATACACGCCATGTCTGTTTTGACAGGTGAATGTTCACTAACTTTGAGCTGGTTGATAACGGTGATAAGGTTTACATGGGGAATTTAGCCACCTCAAAAGTTGCAAAGCAAGGCAAGGTACTCATGAAGATGAATTCAGGAAAAGAGATGACTCTGAACAATGTGTTGTTCATTCCTGAAATTCGAAAGAATTTGGTGTCTAGTTCTCTACAGAATAAGCACAGTTTTCATATGATTTTTGAGACAGATATGGTCACTCTATCTAAAGATAGAATGTATGTAGGAGAAATGTTATATGACTGTTGGTCTTTTACGATGAATGTAATGACTCTAATCCCTACTACTAATAAAAATAAATTATGTATTGTTTATGTGCTTAAATCTTCTATTTTGTGGCATGATAGACTAGGAAATGTTAATTATGATTCTATCACATTCTAGATTTTTATTTTGAAAAAGATTACAAGTGTGAGATTTGTGTTGAGGCGAAGTTAGCTCGATCTTCGTTTCATTCAGTTGAAAGAAGTACAAAACTATTGGGATTAATCCACACTGATGTGTGTAATATGAAGTATGTCTAAACACCCAATGCAAATAAATATTCTTTACTTTCATTGACGATGTATACTTGCCAAAGAGTAATGATGGAGTTTTGGACAAATTCATTCTTTACAAGAATGAGGTAGACAATTAACTTAGCAAGAAAATTAAGATTGTGATAAGTGATTGAGGTTGTGAATATGAATCACTGTTTGGTGGAGACTGTGGAGAACATGAGATTATCTACCAAATCATTGCACTTTACTCACTTCAGTAGAATGGAACTACTGAGTGAAAGAACTGTACCTTGAAGAATGCTATGTTGGTAAGTTATGAGTTGCCTCAAAACATGTGGGTTGAGTAATTCTCATCGCTAATTATATCCTGAATATAGTATCTTGCAAGAAGTCAGACAAACTCTTGTATGAGTTATTTAAGGGTAGGAGACCTACCTATAACTACTT
>BRYE01000023.1:25859154-25864154 GCA_030159115.1 Actinidia arguta var. hypoleuca
CATATTAGGTTCAATAAGGTTAAACATAAGCGCGCGATAAATCTAATCTATCCTTACTTTGATTTGGTTATCATTGTAATACCATAATTAAACAATCAACTAATGAGAGTCATGGTGGTCATATATCAAAAGTCGACATAAATATTAGAAAACTGCTTAACACAATCTATAAATTAGAAATGTGTATAAATGGTCCAACATAATATCTTTTAACAAAGACTATTCATATTATCATTCATCCAATCTCATAAATGTATAAATTATAAAAATAGGAAATATCAAAAATATATTTAAACGTGATTTTAAAGTGTCCAATAAATCAAAAATTAACATTTCGCAAAATTCAAAAACAATAAATAACTATTAAGGTTTACGGTCAAGACTCATTCTGTTAACACGATCATTAAACATTTTTGGCAGTAACCATTTAGTTAATGAATCTGTAATCATAAGCGCTATGCTTATGTTTTAGTTAATAGATTTGCAGAATCCGACTTATAATTCTGTTTGTAACTCATTCCTAATTTTCTATTTTGTAATTATAAATTCAGTTTACTTTATATACAATTGCTATCAATGGAAATTTTTATTTGAAATTTAATATTTGCCATCATGTATGAGGAGTGACCAAGTTCAATTGTGTGTTAGACACACGGGACCAAGTTCTTAGAGGGAAGACCATTCCATTGGTGAAAATTCTATGACTTCACCATGGCGTGGAAGAGGTTACGTGGGAGCGTGAGGCCGAGGTTCGCGCGAAGTATCTAGATCTTTTTAAATCATCTGGTACGTTTATTTAATTTCGAGGACGAAATTATTTTAAATGGAGGAGGTTGTAAGGTTTTAAATTTTTTTATATATAATTATGACGTACACATGACATCATATATATTAGGGCTATTCACGGGTTGGGTCGGGTCGGGTCGGGTTCGGGGTCACCTGACATCCGATCCGAACTGGTCGGGTTGGAGAAATTTGGGCCCGAATCTGATCTAATAAATGATCGGATCGGATCTGGTCGGGTGGAATATGGTCAGGTTGGGGTCGGGTTAGATAAAAAATATGAATTTTAGTGTAATATTTTGTTGGGTTGGGTGGTCGTATTGGACGATTTAATGGCCCGACAACTAAACCGAATATGATCGGATTAGTTAAATTTCATCCATTATTCATCCGTAGAGTGAACGAATTTGATCAGGTTGGATCGGTCGGGTTGGACGGGTTGGCGGATATTTGCACAACCCTAATATATGTGTGTATATATATATATGTACCATTATGGACTTTAGTGTAATAGGGTCCATTAAATTCAATTGGGTCACATGTGGGGTAGTTGGGCCTAAGAATATTTAGCTTGGGCTTGAAAGAGTTGGAAGTGAGCTTATGATTATGGGCTTGTAAGTGGATTGTGAGGGGGTGGGCCAATTATTTGGCCCATGAGTAGATTTGGTTAATGGTATTGCCAAACAAGACTTAAGGGCTTAAGACCACATTTATACATCTCTCTCTCTCTCTCCTCATTTAACCTAAACACATTTACTCTTCCTTTTTTTTCTTTCTCAGTATTTACTCTCTCTCTCTCTCTGGCTTTGAGCATTAAGCCTAGATTTGTGTGTATTGACGTGAGATTTGAGTAGGAATCATTTGGACGAAGATTGTCTACTCAACGGGGGCTTCGCTTTGAGTCAAGAAAGTTTAAAATTGGAGCTATTGGAGTTTGAGCATCATCTCATCTTTTCATCCTTTTAGAGCTTGCATTGCATTGATTTGAGGTAAATGGGATTAGTTTGTTGGGATTTAATTTTGGGAGTGGGTTGATAGCTTAAACATAGTCTATTTTGACATTATTTTTGGGTGTTGAACCCTAAATGGAAGATTTGGTTTAAAATAAAAATCAAAAGTTCTGAAAATTTGAAAGTATCTGTATTATGTGATGTCTACTGGTAATCATATTGTTCATACCGGTATTTTTTTTTTGTTTCTAAAGCTTATTTGACGGTCTGATCTACCGATAGTATTTTTTCTACTATCGATAGTGATTTATTGTATTTCGCTACTGGATCATTGTCTACCAATAGTACACTTTTTTTACTACCGATAGTGATTTTTTACATATTAGCCACCGGTTGATCGAGACTACTAGTAGTACCTTTTTCACTACTGGTAGTGAATATTTATATTTCGTCTCTGGATGGTCTTCTATTGGTAGTACTTTTTTTCACTACCGGTAGTGAATTATTTAGTTTTGTCTTTGGATCACTGTCTATCGGTAGTGCCCATACCACTACCGGTAATTATCTGCAGTAATATTTTATGAAATATTTTTAAAGTAAATACATTGAGTTTATGTTGATGGTTACGAACATTGTTTATGTAAATGCATTCGAATGATTTCAATAATGATTATTATTGACGATTTTAACACTTATATATTTATGTTTTTTACATTAAAACTTTTGGCAAATGTAATATTGAGACATGTTGGAACTTGAAAAATAATTTTGGGAATAATACGCTAGGATATATCGAATTTGGTACATTGGTGTACCCGGATAAGATAGCTTAGATTAAGCCCGATGTTAAAGACCGAGATAACAACTGCGCAGAAGGGAATGTCAAGTCTTCAGTTAGTGATCGAGAAGTTGGTCGGATATTGAAATGTCAAAGCCTTCGATGAAAGTCTGAGAAGTTGGCCGGATATTATCTCATATGCTTAGTGCATGATGAGGTCAGTTAGGTATTAGCCTAGGTGTGGCATTTTAAATAGTTAAGTAATGTTTTTTGAGAAAAGCCAATTTTTTTTTTAAATCATTGGTTTGAGAAATCATGAATTATTATTTTTGAGAAAAGTCAAAAAACTTGGGAACCCATTGATTTTATAAATCATGAATTGGAAGGATGTGTTTTGATATGTATGAAGACATAGTTTCTTGTATCATTTTTTCATCATATATATATGTATCATGATTTTTGGCTTGAGGCGTCAAACCCATTGTTAAATTCTTTCAAGGTAACTCACATTTACTATAAAATAAATTTCAGGTACCAAGGTCTATCCTGAATCTTGAGGCATGTTGATTTCTGTTTACTTTTTTTTATTTAGAAAATATGTTAATGTATTTTCAGAAATTATAATATTCTTTTATCCTGGTGTAGTCATTGTCCATGGATTATCATCCATATCTTGTATTTGATAGCTCATGGAGAGCATAGTCCAACGGGAGGAATTGATTGTACTCTGATATTGTGATGATATGTAGTCATAAGTTATTATATTCCGCTGACTTTTATTGATATGATGTGTATGTTTACGTGGCCAAATCGTGTTTTATCCGGGACATGACAATGTATGTAGGGGAAATGTTATATGATCGATGGTCTTTTCTAGATGAATATAATGACTGTAATCCCTACTATTAATAAAAATGAATTCTTTATTATTTATGTGCTTGAGTCTTTTATTTTATGGCATGATAGATTATGATATGTTAATTATAATTCTATCACATTCCAGATTTCCATTTTGAAAAAGATTACAAATGTGAGACTTGTGTTGAGGCGAAGTTAGCTCGATCTTCATTTCATTCAATTGAAAGAAGTACTAAACCATTGGGATTAATCCACACTGATGTGTGTGATTTGAAGTATGTTCAAACACCCGATGCAAATAAGTATTTCATTATTTTTATTGATGATGTATACTTGTTAAAGAGTAAGGATGAAACTTTGGACAAATTCATTCTTTATAAGAATGGGGTGGAGAATTAACTTATTAAGAAAATTAAGGTTGTGAGAAGTGAATGAGGTGGCGAATATGAATCACTGTTTGGTAGTGATGTATTGCTCAGCATAATGGAACTACTGAGTGAAAGAATTGTACGTTGAAGAATGCTATGTTGGTAAGTTATGAGTTGCCTCAGAACATGTGAGGTAAAGCAATTTTTACCGCTAACTATATCCTGAATATAGTATCTCACAAGAAGTAGGACAAACCCCTGTCTGAGTTGTTTAAGGATAGGAGACCTACCTATAACTACCTACGGATGTAAGGGTATCTTGCGAATGTGACTTTACTTCTTCCTAAGAAGGAAAAGATAGATCTGAAAAACCGTTGATTGTGATATAGTGATATGCTCACGATAAGAAGTCACTTATGTGAGTATGAAATTTTTTGAGAATTTGGGAAGGCAAAATTCTCGAGAAAATACTAATAGAACCAGAAAAAGTGTTCTATGGTCAAAATGGACACAACAGTGAGAATTGAATTGCGTTAGAAGAAGTTCTTGTGTGACATCTATTGTCTCAATTTACACCAACGACGGCACAATTCAAGACATTTTTCGTCCACTATTCTGCCAGCAAATTTGATAGGCTCTCAAATGGGAATGTTCAAGGGCAAAAACTACCTATCCTATGCAAGACTTATTCGTTGTTTCTCTTTTGGGTCACCTTTGTATTCTGCGCCAGTTTGTAATATAATTTTATTCAGGGGGGGGGGGGGATTGTTAAAATTTTGGTATGAATGTAGTTAGGCATTGATAGGTCTCTCACTTATAGATGTCAATTAGAAAAATTTCTTTTGAAGATGAACTCCTCACATCACAGTCCAACTGGAAAAATGATTATTCATATTATAGTTTAATAGGGAAAAAGATTCTAGCTTTTCCTTCTCTTATAAAAGAGAGCCAGGACTTTTAATTAAAAAGAAAGAGTTTTTACATAATTTTCATAGTTTTGGTTTTTCGGTTTTGAGAAATAGATAGCTGTAGATTCAGTTCGCCAATGCTTACCTCGATGGCGTTTCAACGTACGCAGTCAAGACATTTTATCCTGGGCGAAAGACGCCGACGAAGTCTACAACACTCTCGGTAGGCGGTGAATCTTTCTTAAGGAGACTGCATTTGCAGAGCTCGGCTCGTAATTCTATTTGTATCTCATTCCTAGTTTTTTATTTTGTAATTGTAAATTTAATTTACGTTATATACAATTGCTATCAATAA
>BRYE01000023.1:25891654-25894154 GCA_030159115.1 Actinidia arguta var. hypoleuca
GTTTGTGCAACGTTGTTTCCAAAATTATTTTGGAAAGAATCACTTAGTGTAGTCACAATGTTAAATAGAAGGAGTCTGATAGATGGTTCAAATTGTGATACGTTAAAAAATTTATGATTTAATTTTTGACTAAGGTCAAATCCTGTTTGAATCAAGGATTTAGTGAGGAAAAATGAAATGAAAATGAAAAAAGTAGATCATCTAATAATCTAGGATGGTTGAATCGTATAATTTTTTTATTTTCTCCATTTTCTTTTCCCTCAGTAAATCCTTGATCCAAATACAACCTAAGAAAAATAAAAACTATGTGAGGCCAAAGCAAATATAGCCTTGATGAAGTTGTTGAAAAGATGAAAAACTGACAAATTTGTGATGAACTAAAACTACTATAATTATATGAATATCGATCGTGGTGATTGTCACGAGGTATATATGTTAAAAATAATAAAAATTAGTACGATACACATTATTGAGGTAAATGTTATGACTTTTTGTAATAAAGAGATATTGTGAAAAAAAAATTCTATTAGTAATATTATACCTGAATGCAATATTTACATCATTTTTTAGATGTGTTATTTAGCCGCTACCATTAAGTAACCTACTATAAATTACATATCTGTTACTTCTTTGACGACACCCTCCTCTCTCACCTTCCTTCAATATGTACCTCCAATCTCCATCCACTCCTCTGCTCTTAGCCTGCCTTCTTTTCCTTTCCATGGTGGTAAAAATTGTGAAGAAATCAAAATCCTCGAGCTCAATTACAATTCCAAAACTACCCCCAGGGCCTTGGAAACTACCCATCATAGGAAATATTCACCAACTTGTTGGCTCACTACCGCACCACAATTTGAGAAAATTGGCCGGAACATATGGACCGTTGATGCATCTACGACTCGGTCAAGTGTCCACCATCGTCATCTCTTCGCCTGAAATCGCCAAAGAGGTTCTAAAAGACCAAGGCATAGTCTTCGCCCAAAGGCCTTTTCTTCTCACTTCTCAAATTTTATCTTATGGTTCTACAAACATTGCATTTTCTCCGTATGGCGATTACTGGAGACAAATGCGAAAAATTTGTGTCATAGAATTGTTAAGCGCAAGGCGTGTACAATCATTCCAAGGGATTAGGGAAGAAGAAGTTTCGAATTTAGTAAAATCAATTTGGAAAGACAAGGGATTGTCAATCAATCTTAGCAAGAAAATCTCCTCACTAACGTATGGGATGGTTGCTAGGGCCGCATTTGGAAAGAAAAACAAAGACTAAGAAGAATTCATTTCGCTTGTGGAGGAAGGCACGGTCTTGATAGCGGGTTTCAGCATCGTGGATGTTGATGTATATCTTGTGTATATAACCTAGGGGTAGAATGGTCTTTTAGTCTTTACTATTTTGTCTATATATTCTCTTCTCTCTTCTTTTGTAACCTAACTTCTTCATATAATAAACTCTCTCTTTCTCTCTCTACTCTCCCTAATCTCAACACTATATATATATATATATATATATATATATATATATCTTCATCATCTAACATGGTATCAGAGCTATGGTTCTGTATATCTCTTCTTTGATTTTCGTTCTTCTACCTTTGTTTTGTTTTTGTTTTTCTTTTTGATTTTTTTTTTCGTCATCTTTCTCTATTTTCTGACGACGATAAATCTATCTGTATCTGAAATCTGAATACACCATTGTGTTCGTCCTGAAACTATACGCTCACAGAAGTCCGAAACACCGTCTATATCCTCTACACGCGCCTCCACGCGCCACCTCAGTCACCGCGCGTCCGATCTACGCCAATAGATTATCTCACGCGCCCAGACACGCCCAGACCCGTCTCTGCCACGCTCTACGAAATCGCACGCGCCCACACGCGCCGAAGCGCGTCAGATCTACTCTCTGCGCGTGCACTACACGCGCCCTGTCTGTGACGTCATCCCTGCGTCAGCTTCGCGCGTCATCACTGCGTCAGCCTCACGCGTCAGCGTGCGTCAGTCAGCGTGTTTGCGCGCGTCCGCCAGCGCGTGAAAGCGCGTCAGTCATAGCCGCGCGTCAGCCGATCGTCAGATAGCGCGTCAGCGCGCGTGAGCCATCAGCCGCGTGTCAGCCGGCCGTCAGCCGCGCGTCAGCGTCCGTCAGCCGCGCGTCAGCACGCGTCAGCCATCCTTCAGCCGTCCAGGTTCATATTTTTGAGTATTTTCGGCCTTCTGATTCCGTTTCTGCACTCGGTTTTTGCTATTTCTGCCCTGGTACTGCTGTAGTTGCTATTTTCTACTTATTTTCCCTACGATTTGGACTATTTCTATTCCTCGTTGTTCACTATGGATCGATCTGAGGTCTCTAGACCCATTGTTATCACTCTGGATGGGCCCAATTATATACCATGGTCTCAGGCGATGTCTAGTTTTCTCAAGGGACGAAAACTTTGGCGTTATGTTACTGGAGATATTACGGCACCGGTTCAGGGTGCTGCTGAGACACCTACTGAGTACATTGTACGGC
>BRYE01000023.1:25904154-25911654 GCA_030159115.1 Actinidia arguta var. hypoleuca
AACTCCGCCCCTTGGTATCTCGATCCACGCCCTAGCCACTATCACGCTTAATGAAACCTGGTTGCCAGAATTGCAAAGACATAATACATACGTACACGATATGGGTCAGAACAGTTTATGGGTCTTGTGGAGCCGATATGACCCATACTTGTCCAATCTAATTGGGTGGGTTTGGGTTTGACCCATGGTCCTAATAAATCCCTCTAGCCCAAAGGTTGGGCGGAACATGCTGGTCTGGGCGCCTAATTGGGCCATGAAGAAAATCGTATTGTGAACAATTGGGTTTTGCAGGCACATGGTCTCATTCGCCAACTGGGAGTAATTTTCATTGTAATGGTGATATTACGTTGTAATGGTGAGTGGTATTATCAATCAAAATATACCTACATAAAGATGAGAATCCCAATATGTGAATGTAATTAACAAATTTGAAAAGTGAATAACTATCATGTCTTTATAGTGGAGTTTGACGGTTCGTTATGCTTATATTGCAATTGGTGATTAGATTGTAATACCACGTGTGAAAAATGACTTAGTATTAAGATGAGAGTGAGGTAGCTGGATATCAGAAATTAGGGACAACTAGGTTGTATTTAGATAAAAAATTTGGTAAGAGAAAAAAAAAAAAAAAACTTAAAAGAATTCAAACCATTAGACTCTCTCAACTTTTTTCCTTGCATTGAACAAAATCCGCAAGCCCAAGAAAGCCGAGTCACAATATCTTTCACTTTCACAAGATTATATATTTTATATTCATTATTTTTAATTGTGTCAGTTAACTCTTTATATTTTAAATTAAATATTAATTTTACTATTTTATTTTATTTAATTAAATATAACAAGTTAACTGACATAACTAAAATTAAAAAGTACAAAACAAAATTGCAGAGGTGAAAAGTGTAATTGAAGCAAATTCGCTGTAAATCACAAAAAGACCAAATCACTTGTACCCACGCGATCTTAATTTAACGATGTGGTTGGCGCGAGCCGCGAGTAACGTACCAAAATTATGCCGACGTGGTCCAATTTCAAACACTGCTATGTTTTGTTTTGAAAAGCGAACACTGCTATGTTACTCGAACTTCAATCAGCTCCGCCGTCGGCCAATAAACCACCGCCATGGAGGGTGCGATTTGTCTGGGCACACTAGTCTCTCTCTCCTCCGCCACCGTGTTCCGCGGTGGTGGCAGAAGAAAAGCCACGGAGCATTCTCAATCTGGAATCAATCTCATCCGTAAAAACCCAAACAATCGATTCATCAAAACGCACCGTCTAAAGACGGCGGCGGGAATCAACGAGGTTTCTGCCGCGGCGGAGGCGGAGATTACCTGGCAGATTGTTGTCGGGGCTTTGGGTACTCTGGTCCCTTTTTATTTAGTGTTTTCATTGATTTTTTCGAAATCCAAACAGGGGATCAACTATTTTTATCTGTAATTGTGCAGCTGGTGTCACGCCGTTCGTGGTTGCTGGAATTGAATTTAGCAAACGAATTGTAAGTACAAACAGCACTACAACGGTCCAATTAGTTTGGTACTAATTATAGAAAGAAAGAAGTTTTGAATACAACTTCAAGGAATTTTTTGTCTTTTGGTAAAGATGGATTCCAATCAGCTATGTATTCAGCTCTAGACTTGATCCAATTAGTTTTTTGTGTGGAGTAAATTTGATTGCTTGTACTATCAATTCTATCATTATTCCAATTGTTGGTACATCTCCTCATCTTAGGCTATGTTTGGATGCCCATAATCTTCAAAAGGAATGAGAATCCAATTACTATGAATAAAAAAACCTAGTAATCAACTAACTGAGGTGATCTCATTCAAATGTTTGAATTAATTTAGGAATTTTATCGAGGAAACTTTTATTAGGAATTTGTTGGAGTTCAACGTTTACTTTTCTTATGGATTGAGCCTAGAATCTAACATTACCATGGGTAACGCCGACAATGTGGATCAGATTCCTTGTTAGTTTGTGATTTGCTGGGATAGAGAATAAAGGACCATGGAGATCAAGAATCAAATTCTCATTCCTCCTCAAGATTCCTACCATCTAAGTATGGTTAGGTTGTGATCCAGCATGATCAAGTTCTCGAAGAGCATATTTATCGAAACAAACATGATCACCTCGATAAGATAGTCCCTTCAATCTTCCTCTATGTTGCTTGAGAAATCTGGTTTCTTAGTTCGCGGTAAATGTTGATGGTTGTTTCTGAATTCCGTCCCTACTTCTCCCCTTGCCTTGAATGATAGCTTACATAACCGAACATGGGATCATTGCTTCTCATCCATCATCCATTCTTATGAATGAAACGATTAAAACAATTTAATCTGAATTATGGTTCTCGCGATGACAGATAGCTCAGAGAAAGTGTGAGGTATGTGGAGGCTCGGGACTCATTTTGAGGGACAAAAACTACTTCCGCTGCCCCGGTTGTGGTACGATTTTGTCTCTCGTCACCAAAAAAAGGTTTATGTGTGTCTGTTTATATCCTAATTATCATTCTGTTTTTGTTTTTTTTTTTCAAATCTTTTTTTCTTCATTGGGTTTCTGTGGCAGGTGGATTTCTCCCTTGGCAATCATGGAAAAGATTTTTTTCTGGCTAAAGTCCTCTTTTTCCTTTCGAATTCCCAAAAGTTATCTTATATCGATGCCTTCTGTTTAATGCAGTTCCATGTATCAAATACGAGCATGCTTCATCGGGTTAGATTTATATATACATGTTGCATGTTAAAGTTTTAAATGATAAAATATTGTGGTACGGTTGGAACGAATTCGCATTCGGATTTGGAATCTGCCTCAAAGATCAAATGTACCTCTCATGCCCCATTGCAGCACAGAGAAGATGCTATGTGGATGTGTGTGTGTGTGTGTGTGTGTGTGTGTGTGTGTGTGTGTGTGTGTGTCTAGTATATATTTTTATTTCTTGTGAATTGATTGATTACTAGTTGATGAAGTTGGATACACAATATGAAAAATGGGTGGTTCAAACATTGGGTTTTTGGAGCTCAAAAGGGGTTAAATTTGCTTATTTTCTAGTTCATATTTGTTCTTGCATGTATTGGGATTCTTGTTGTGACCAGATGTAATTGAAACTAAGCATTTGTTAGCCTACTGAGACTATCTCCTCTGAGACTAACTAGTGTTTGAGGAATGATTTATGTTCAAGTAGAAATGGTAGATTTGCTGGTAACATGGTTTTAAATCGCGGTATCAATATTTGTATCAGTATCAGTTTTATAGCCATATATTGGCTGATGTTATTGGTCGGTATTGGCCGATACGTTAATAAATAATAGTATCGGACAGCCAAAAATTCGTTACGTATCAAACAATATATACCGTACCAGATTAGGATTGGAGTTGTGGATTCTATTTCTAGTCATCAGCTGTTGAGTTTTTTTTTTTCTTTTTGGCATATAGAAGATGAATGAGAAAAAATGCACAGTAGTGTTCTCAATATCAGACTACATGGCAAAGAAGTCATCCACGTTTTTTGTGGATATGATGATGACAAGGGGGCCAAAAGTAAAGTATGAGAAGGAAAGGAAAGTTTGAAAATTACTTATTTTTTATATTTTTTTTGTGGATATGATGATGACAAGGGGGCCAAAAGTAAAGTATGAGAAGGAAAGGAAAGTTTGAAAATTACTTATTTTTTATATTGGGTAAATTTCGCTTTGCCACTTATGATACGGGTCATTTGTGAATTGGCACCTTCACATTTATTTATCATCACGTAATCTCAAATGGCTTTTAAACTAATGTGTATTGGCTTATTTTTCATCCAAACTAAGCAAATGGAGAGCGGGACATTTCTTTAATACAAACATACCTCATAAAATCTTTAAATTTTCAAAAAAAAAAATACCCTTTTAAAAAATCTTTATTATTTCTCTCACTTGGCAATCCACCATGACCCCTCCTTAATTTCTTTCCCTTACAGGCCTATTCGCCACCCCTTCACTCCTCCCCTACCACCAAAGTTCGCTAGTCCAACCCCTCCTCTATCCCCTTGTATAGATTTTGTAGATTCAGCTCATCATATAAGAGAAAGAAAATGATGATATATATTAAGATTAATTTATATCTTCTGTTAATTGATGTTACAACTGCAAATTAGTTCATAAATCACATGTAGTTATGTGATGATAAGTAAACGTGAGTGGGGCAAGACGCAAAGTGAAATTCGCCCTTTCATATTTCATAAATTTCTTCAACTGAAATGTCATATCTGGTGTAGTATAGTCAATGTAGGAATACTGAAGCTTCATATTGACTATTTGGTGTGCTTCTTTCAAATTTTATCCTATAGTTTGATGCTTGACTTTGCACCCATTCAAAAATATTACACGCTTTGCTTTGAAATTGTATTCCTCTATTATAATGTTGCATTCAATATTTAATTATTCTATGCTTGATGTAAAATAATGATGTTGCATTCATTTTTTATTTAATTATCAAGACATTGAGGGTACAAATATATCGAATCCAGTTGACTCTCTCTTAATTTTTCTTGCAACTTTCTCTCAATTGATTTCTTGTGCTTAATGGTTTCAATTCATTTTCAACCATTCATTTCCTTGCTTAATCTTTACTAATCACCCTTTTTCATTTTGTTGCTTTCAAGTCAGCATCCTTGTCCTGACGCAACGGTAAGATTGTTTTATCGTGACTTTGGTATTGTAAATTTAATTGAAAGATACATAATAAAAACACAACCTATGCTTGGTTGTAGCTTTCAGAAATAATTTTTTAAATACTATTTTTTTAAGTCAAGGCATTCACTGTTTTTACATCTTATATATTCATTTTTCAGCTAAATAAATTTTTGAATTCGAAAACCCTTTTTACCATTTTTAAAAAATGAATTACTTTTCAAAAATATCCAAAAGAAACAAGATAAACCTTTAAAATTGTCCAGCAAAACTTCATTTGAATCCAATAGCCGAATTTTTCAAGGTGATATATGGGATCCTGTTCATCAACAATTGATCAACATCATGCGTGCATGTGTTTTTCTAGGTTGACTGAACCCCATGTGATGCACAAAATCTTCCAGTGTAATCCTTCCAGAGTCGGCTATGGAATGAAGGAAGCTCAGCTCAGGTTTTATGTTTCCCTTAAAAGTTTAAAATTTGGGGCCTCAATTATTTATAAGTGTTATATAATGGCCCAGAATAAAAAATTAAATAATATTTTAATAAGATGTCAAATTTTTAATAAAATGTCCCATTTCGAATAAGAGGCTCATTCTTCACTTGTACACTAGTGGAGCCTATCAAAAACCAATAACTAGCATTGACATTTCGTCTATTACAATTGTAAGTTTAAATATCTATTTTGATTTTATATTTGTGAATTTTAGTTCGTGAAATTGTCGTTTATTTTTATTATATGATGAAAAAAAAATTTAATAAAAGCAAATTCATAATTGTATAGAGAATCTCATCTTCAAATTTCGATTGAGATCCCTAAAATCTCATGCGGCTCTGAATCCTTTCATCCTTGGTGCATTAAAAACGACTCCCAATCCAATTAATCTTGCAACTGCATGATGTGTGGCTGATGAGAATTCATTTCTTTTGACCTTTAATACCACGATGTAGAGAGAGAGAGAGAAAGGAATCAAAAGAATACAAATGAGTCCATTCAATGTTTATGACATTGGACCCATGCAGAATTCTCTAGGTTGAAAAAATTGAATACAGACAAAAAATTAGACATGTTATCTATAAAAAAAATTAATAATTACAATAATTGTTGAGAGTGATAGGCAAAGCCCGGAAAAGCCCGGAACCGTGGCGTTACCGAGGGCTGAAAGCCAACTAGTCAAAGCGTTGTTAAGCACCACTAAATGAATTTTTTTTTAGATTATTTTTTTTTCTTTAGGTTAGTAAAGATAACAAAAAGTCTCTAAAATCTACATCAATAAAAAAAAAATGGATCCCTTATTTAATTTAATTTGAATTAATTTAGATTTTAATGACGTTTCTTGTATTTAAAACGAACGAAAAAAGTAAATATATATATCTCAAAACTTTCCAATAAAGAGATCAATCGAGGTTTGAGCTTATATTAATAAATTAACATTCTACTTCACAAAAATGGCCTAACTCTAGGGATAACCCCAGCAATCCTTTCTGGGTAAATACAATATAGTAGGCATTTCAATCATGTAGCGTAAACTCGCACATCGGATAACACATTTGGAGAGCTAATCACTTAAAAAGATTTGAACTTGATACCTTAAGATTTCAACCCAAGTTCTTAACTAGTTAAACAAATCCACTTAACATGAATATACTTCTCACAAATTAAAAACTCTATTAATAAGAAAATGATAAGCTTGTAAAACTTTTAGTTGACATGGATGATTCTAAGTCATTGTGCAAAAGCATGGACCTACATAGGCATTCTCAAATGAAGTGCACTTTTTTTTTTGTAATTAAGCACTCATTGGTGACTTCTAAGTTAAAATAATCTTATCTCGATAATTGTTTTCTCTTCATATAATATTTTATTATTAAATATTGATTCTTAACGCCTACAATCACGTTATAGCATCCTTGCATTCATTATAATCATTATCTATATTTTATCATGTTCAAGTCGTACTTTATTATTGAACAATGATACTTAATGCCTGCAATCACGTTATAACATTCTTAGTGTTCATTTTTTTCCACTTAATACAGCATCTGTCAACTATTTGATCAAATGATAGTCAAATTTAGAAAGTAAATTTAAAACCACGGTAAAAATTTGGAATGTAAACAGATATAAAAGATACGAGAAGGAGAGGAATGGGGAGAGAATTTGAGAGAAGCTTATAGTCGTCCCTCAATTTCTTGTGTATGTGAGCTGCACGTGTGAGAAAGTTTTAAATTTGTTTGAACTTGGCCTACACTATTCATATCAATTACCCAAACTTTTTAACGTGATAAAACATTTAGAGCTAAGGCTTGAGTGACTCTTCCAAGAAAAATCGCCGGCCGAATCTCTTATGGGAAAGTCTCCGATCGGGTTGATGTCTCTTTTCATTATCTCCTTATCACCATCACGTGCATTCGGGATGCACGTGGGCGCGAGTGTTGGAGATATCCCACATCGCTCACCTCAGCCATCCAATCTTGGTATATCTCTTTTAGAGGGTACTCCACCAAGCTAATTGATTTTAAGTTGGACACCTCATTCCTTTCTAACAAAAAAACATTAACATATTACAGTTTAGATATAATGGAAACTCGAATACTTTTTAATTAATTATTTTTGTGAAATTATATCCTAACTAATAATCTTTAAAAATATCTCAAGGCAATAATTATTTTTTAATTTATCTCGGATTATTTACTTTTTGAAAAAAAATAATGATTTAAAAACAATCATCTATCAAAGCTGTCCAAATTTATTTTTTTTATTTATCTCAGATTGTTTAATTTTTGAAAAAAAATAATTTAAAAACAATACTCTATCAAAGCTATCCAAATTTAGTTCAGGCGT
>BRYE01000023.1:25959154-25971654 GCA_030159115.1 Actinidia arguta var. hypoleuca
TTTTCTTAGGCTGTTTTTTTTTCTGCTAAGGACCAATTAATTTAGGAGACCAATCTCACTATTCACAAGCAGGGCTGTGATTAAAATCGAGGTAAAGTCTTGTATGGTAAAGCCCCGTATGGACTAGGTCAAATTAAAAATTGATTACACATAAGAGTTTTCATAAGTTGTGTTTGTATTAAAGATTTGGTGAGAGAAAAGAAAATGAAAAAATTAGATGACTCATTGATCACTAATAAGTGGATCGTCGAACTTTTCTATTTTCTTTTCTTTTCTTTTTCTTAAGCATGTATGGATCAAAAATTTGGAAAGGAAAAAGAAAATAAAAATGGAAAAGTTAGAAAGTTTAACCGCTTGAATCCTCGACCTTTTTTCTCGTCAAATCATTGATTCAAACACAGCCTAACAATTCTTAATCCAAATATAACATTATGGAACAAAACAAATAAAATATACAAGTAGAGTCACTAATGGAGGATAAATGAAAGTCTCTTACCTAAAAATAAAATGGAGTAGACTGTAGGAGAAATCTTACTTTAGTGGCATATTCCCCCCACTAAGTTAGAAAAACAAGGACAACACTCTTTTTTTCAATGAGGGCCCTATATCTATATGCTTCTCCCAATGCCAATTATTCAAACTAAAGGTCTATTTTAAAATCCAAGACTGTAGAAAAGAAAAATTAAAAAGCCAAATCATGGTTGGGTCCACTTCCTTTTTAAAATTCAAAACATGGAAAGATCACTATGCAATGATCCTAAACTCTCTCTTTGAAAATTGTACAATTATCATCCACATTAGACTTTTGAGAAAATGACCTAATAGTGGGCTTTCTCACAAAGGATTTCCATTTTCTCTTTCCTCAAAAATCACACTCAGGCCCAAAGTGTAAAATTTTTCTTTGTTTATCGCTCTCTTTTTCCTTCTATCTTTTCTTTGTTTGTCTCTTTCTTTTTCTTTTGTCTTTTTTATTTTTTTGCGATAAAGAAAAATTAATATAGCTGTTATACAGTATCGGTTTTTGTCATAGTTATGTATTACCATATATTTAGAAACTCGTGATCGACTAGCGTTTAGAAATGACCATTAAAAGAAATAGTGAAAAGAAATAAGATATTATCACGTAATCTAGTAATACATACATTCCTCGGTATATACACTAAAATAATTTTCTTGTACCTTTGCCTTATGCACAAGGACCAATCAATTTTTCCAAGTTTGTGGCTTCCAAAATCCTATTAATTAATGTAAATGTGTCTAAAACTCTTTTTCTGCTCAACTAATCCCACCATTAAATTAAAATCCACAAAGCTATGGAGTGGTTCGTAGAAGTTTCAAAGGAGGAAGATCAGTCTTTGAAGGTGTTTAATTATAGAGAAATAATTGCAATATTAGCATAATTAATCCCCCAACTTGGAATTAATTTATTTTTTTGCAGAAGGATCCATTAGCAACTATTTTGGTGAAAGAAACTAGGATGACATCATTTTGAAAACCTCTTTCTATGTTTCAATGAATCTTGGAAATAGAAATATGATTTCAAGGTCTAATGGTTCAGCTGTTCAGATAAAATAGAAATGAATATGTGATTCATCATCTTTGAATTCAACTGAAATAAAATTCTTAAATTAAGAAGTAACTTGATTTCCCCCACTACCGTCGATAATGTTAAATTCCTCGTTCAATCTTTAAAAAATAAAGATAAATTTAAAAATATGTTCTAAAATATTACTTCTGATTAAGACTCTTGAAGAAATTCAAACATTGGAATAAGATTATTTAGGTCATTAGATTCGTATTAATCTCCTTCCTAGCAATGAATTATCATTCCAACTCAAGATTACGGTCATCTAAATATGTTAATCTCCAACTAAACAACCGTAATTCATGATGTCAGAGCAGTAGCAAGTTCTTACAATTTTTTGTTGAAAATTCTCTCTTCTATTTTATACTTTATTTATTTTTATGATTTATATATTGTGGTGTCTTTTGGAAATGAGTCAGAAAATCTTGACTCTTAGCAAAATCAAATATTCTTGTTATAAAACAAAAGGGTGTATTTATATAGTGAATCACCTTTTAGGTCTCTATGTCACTATTTGTGTTGCTTTAAGTAATTCATTTGACTTTTTAACACATATGTCTATATCAAAACCTTGCTCCAACCCACATTTCATAAAGAAATATATAATCTAGAACAATACAAATTCATTTGAATTGCGTGTGCAAATTGATTATGATTATTCATATAAACTTGTATATCTAGTAGGATAAGATATGGTATTGTGCTCATTTGAACCACTAGCTTAGAACCTACTTGATTCAAGAATTGAGAGAAGGTTTGCCTTGGGTGGTTTGATATGGCCATCTAGAATATGCAAAATTCTTGGTAGTAAGTATTTGAAACAGTGATAGTACTGTTTGGTGGTTGTTTTCAGAATTAGTTTTGTAAAAATATTGAACATCTTTTCCACGTGTTTTCTCAAAATTGGGTTATTGTTCAAAAAAGAAGACAAGATTTGAAAATCAACAACTGAACAAGCTTTTCTAAACGTGTTCTTTTTAAATGTTATTTCTCTCGTAGCCAATTACTTTCTAACTTCTTTACCAAAGTCAAGTTCTTTTCGAAGCTGTATGTGAAAAACGCGATTTTAACTCTAGAAGCCAGCGTATCTCGAAAACACAATTTCATCTATTCCTTTTAATTTTAGGGTAAATTTCACTGATTTCTCGTGAAGTTTTTAAAACATCACTCACCTCCCTTATTTTTAACATTATTATCAGTGACATGAATTTAGAAAATGACTTCAAAAATGAGACAGTAAGTTAAAAAAACCACATGTTTGGTAAAAAAACTCCTGTGGGTGATGGATTGGGCCCTTGGATCTTCTAGCCTTTTAAATGGGCCGTCGAATCCTTGTTACCCAAACGCTACTTTTGTTAGCCCATGTGCCTGAATAATTACTTTGGTCTTGTTTGGGTCAGTGAAATTTCTGCCAACAAATTGGGAATAGGAAGTGGCGGGAATAAATGGAGGGGGAGAGAGAGAATAGAGTTGATACAGATCTTCTGCCCAACGTATCAAGGATTACGTGTGGTTGTGGAGTATAACAGGAAAATAATTTGTTGTGGTAAAAATCTGAGAGAGTAACCAACAGTCAGAACTGCTCCTCGGCCTCGGCACTGGACCTCGGCTAAACTGGGGCGACCTGCACAGCAATGAGTAAAAGTAATCGGTCGGGGTGAGGCCGCTCAAAACCCCTCCGGCGTAAAAATCAGACCAAGGCGACCAGAAAATAAGGCAGTGTGGAGAGCACAATAAAAGTGTAGTGCCTGTGTTGAGCGTACCTTTTTAGTTATGGGGGAGCAGCCTTTATACAGACGGGAGTACTGAGCCGTGTCAGTATATCATGGCGAATTCCTAGGAAGGATAAGTATGTGAGGATATCCCAATTAAATCTGGAGATTAATCAGGAGGCTGCCAACTGGTGATCCATCCGTGATTATAGGTGTCGTTGTTGGGTTGGAGTCTACTGGACAGAGTTCTTGTAGAGGTGAAACTCTTTATGGAGATGGACTTTTATCAGGTACAAGAGTGGTGATAGCAGACCTCTAACGGAAATTGGAGTCCTTACGGAGAAGTCTCTGAGAAGACGTCTCTGCCTTGGGCGAGGTAGATAATCTCGCCCTATGGCGATATGGAGGGAATATGTAAATGTAGTGGAGCTCAATGTATTAACAATATGAGGTGACCTGAAAGTCAAGTTTAGACTCGTTTGGGCGACGTGACTTGCTCGGATCATTTTATGATTTAGGATTTGTTAGAATTATTCCACATCAGTAGCCCCTACTCAAAAGTGCCGAGATATTCGGGACCTTTGAGTAATTATCATTAAAAAGTCGTTGACCCGCATGGGTGCGCATTAAATGCGCCCCTTCTCTCAGTTCGACACGTGGGTGAGGCATTAAGTTCTGCAAAGTAGTTTGGGGAGAAAAAGGCGGCGCCATGATTACTTTTGGCTGGATTGATGGCTCTGGGCTCAAGTTTCAAAAAGAATTTCAAAAGGTAGATCAATCTGGGCCATTGAAGCGGATGAATCTCATCCGTCACTTCCTTATATATAAAGGACCCTACCCATTCACTTTTATCTTTTTCTGCCCAACATCACTCTCTCTCTCCTAGTTCTTGCTTGCAGTTGTGCAGTCGTTCTTCCTGCCTTTAAGTCTCCTTGCCTCTGCCTGTGGCCGCCCATTATTTCTTAGCACAGTAAGTAATTATTCTTTCTTTCTTTAGTTGTATGTCCCATAGGTCTACAGAGAGTCCAACTTTGGATTCTTTGCCTTCGTGGATCTCAGACCATTTAGGAGAGGGTTCGTCGTACGTTACTGACGAGGTTAGACAATCCCCTAGGTCTCCAATGGAAGATCCATCCGTTGCCGAGGTCGTCCCTTTAGGTGACGTCCATCCCTCTGTAACTAAAGAACACAACACTATGACCCTTGAGGAGCTCGGCTTACTAAGGGAGACTTATTCATTCCCTCAGGGTGTACAGCTCAGACTCCCTGAGGAGGGCGAGACCATACTTTCTGCTCGCCCTGGCGAGGTAGCTTTTTATGAGGTCGCCTTTCCCGCGGGCCTCCGTTTTCCTATTCCTTTAATTATTAGGTCAATTTTGCTTTTCTATAAAATTTGTCCTGCTCAGCTCGTCCCCAACGCGTGGCGCAGTATCGTCGGCGCCGTGTCGTTGTGGCGAGTTCACAAGTTTGTGATGACCCTATCCGAGTTTAGAAACATTTTTTCTCTCACTAATAACCCTAAGCCGGACCAAGGGTGGCTATACTTCAAGGCGAGGTACAAAAAAACTATCCTCATAGGGTACCCCAACAATGTGAAGGGGTGGAAAAGCATGTTCTTCTTTGCCTCCGGGGACAATTGGGAGCTTTTTGATGAAGAACCTCGGGAGGGAGTACCGCCGATTCCGAGGTCATGGGGAATTCCAGGTCGGTTTTTATTTTGCCAACGTTAGTTTATTGATTAACTAGATCGGTATTAACATGGGTTTCTTTTCAGATAAACGCTGCAACGAGTTGCCTACGTTGCTGTTGTTCGAGCAGGAATTCTATGACCAAATTTCAAAGTCGGTGGCGGAACGTGGGCGCTACTCGGTCCCCATGATTTTTAAAACCAAGGCTTTTCGTCGGATTTTCAGCTCGCCCGGTCCTGCAGAATCAGGAGAAGAGGGCGATCATCTGCAACCGTCATCGACGTCGGGTGAAGCGGGTGAGTCCCGCTCTTCTCGTGGTGAACTTCAATACGGCCAACACCGAGAAGACTAGATAGAATATCTAGAGACTGTTAGGAGGGAACTGAGGAGGGTTGTTCCTCATATTCCCGACCTGACCTTATTAAGATGGTCGGGGGAAAAAATTCGAGACCCTGTCTTAGAATTTTGCTCAACGTTGGGATCGAGCTCGGTCTCGACATCAGAATCCTGGTCGGATTCTGAGCTATCCCCCGAGCTTAGATCGGATGGTATAAACCCTTATTTAACTTCGTTGATTTTTTTTACGTTTGATATATCTTCTTTTTCTTTTTTGCAGCTATGTCGAAGAGGATCAGCCTCAAGAAGCTCGGCGAGCGGGTGGAGAGATCCCGAGGTGAGAGTTCATCCAAGAAATTTGCTCCTCCTACAAAGGGGGTGGTTATTGGTGAGAAGCGCCCGGTGGATGAACCTCCCACTTCGCCGAGCAAGAAGGCGAAGTCCGGGGATGATTCAAAAGGCAAAGGGCAAGCCCCCATCCCTGAACCAAAAAAGAAGTCTGTTCCAGTACACCATCCTGGGGGCCCTTCTTCTGGAACCGGGGAGGGGAGCTCACCCTCGTTGGGTACTGCTCTTGGTCCGAGGGCATCCATTCTAGGGAGCCCCTCCGTGGCTGAGAAGATCCTTCGAGGGGTAATCCCTCCAACGGATCAGAAGAAGGTGGGGCAGCTCTCTCTGGACCAGACTGCCTCAAAATTCTTCCAAGCTCTTGGCCAGGTATTATTTTGATACTACCTTCTATTTGTTTTATCCTTGTTAAATGCTCGTTTTGATCTGATTAGATTTATTTGTAGTAGGCGCTCGTGTTCGGGTCTTCTTTGGCGGTGAAGAGCAGGGAGACCATTGAGGAGGCCACCCTTCAACAGGGGCGAGCCGCTTCTTTGGATACTGAAGTTTCTCCCTTCAGAAGTTATCTTCCGATCTGGAGCAGCAATTGGCCGAGGTGCGAGCTCGGGAGCAGCAGGTCGGCGACGAGGTCGCCAAAGTCAAGGCTGAAAGATACGCCTTTTCCGATAGTCTGACAAAGGCAGGTCTTTTGGTTGAAGACTTGAGGGGGAGAGTGGAGCATGCAGGAAAGCTGGCTGTTGAGGAATTTAAATCTTCGTCAGATTTCTCCGAGGCTGTCGAAAGCTCATCCTCGAAGTATTTTGGCGAAGAGTTTGATTTCTGCAAACGTCAGATTCGCCACCACCATCCCGACCTGGCCATTGACTTGGAGGAGATGCGCCTCGACCTTGACCTGCTTGCTTTGGAGGATGAAGAGGAAGGGGAAGGGGGCGAGGAAGAAACGGTTGAAAAAAGAGATGTGAATCCTCCGGGTGACGTAGTTCCTCAAGGCGATGACAACCCTCCCCCTTACCATAAATGTATAATGTATACTTTGAATTTTATTTGAATATAAATGTTGATTTTATCCTCAGTAATTTTGAATGAATATATTTTGGCGATGTGCAATACTTTAATTTGTGTCCTTAATTCTTTGATTAATGGCGAACTAGGATAGGAGAGGTCATTTTTTAGTGACCTGGCAACTTTTAAATTAGGCGACCAAGATGCCTCCGTCATCTTTTAATGAACTGGCGATCTTGATTAGGCGACCAAGATGCCTCCGTCATCTTTCGATGAACTGGCGATCTTGAATAGGTGACCAAGATGCCTCCGTCATCTTTCGATGAGCTGGCGCTCTTGAATAGGCGACCAAGATGCCTCTGTTATCTTTCGATGAGATGGCGATCTTGAATAGGCGACCAAGATGCCTCCGTCATTTTTCGATGAGCTGGCGATCTTGATTAGGCGACCAAGATGCCTCCGTACTCTTTCAATGAGCTGGCGATCTCGCATACGCGACCAAGATGCCTCCGTCATCTTTTGATGAACTGGCGATCTTGATTAGGCGACCAAGATGCCTCCGTTATCTTTCGATGAGCTGGCGATCTTGATTAGGCGACCAAGATGCCTCTGTCATCTTTCGATGAACTGGCGATCTTGAATAGGCGACCAAGATGCCTCCGTCATCTTTCGATGAGCTGGCGATCTTGATTAGGCGACCTCCATCCTGTACTTTATTATTGAAATAAACTGGAGAAGTTTTATTACTCGAAATAAAATCTAGGAGTTACAAGTATTTCGCCCAGGGGAGTTATTGGAAATATTTCTTCAAATGCTCAGCGTTCCAAGGATGGGGGAGTGCTTTTCCGTTCATGTCTTCCAGCCAATAAGTTTCCGGTCTAGTTACCTTGACGACCTTGTAAGGGCCTTCCCATGTTGGTCCTAATTTCCCAGCATTTGGCTCTTTGGTTGATAGGGTAACTTTTCGCAGAACTAGGTCGCCAGGTAAGAATGATCTGTGTTTGACCCTCTGGTTGAAATATTTGGCGACCTGATGCTTATAAGCTGCTTGGCGTATGCTTGCTTGCTCCCGCTTTTCCTCAAGGAGGTCGAGGTTGAGTCTCAGCTCGTCATCATTGTTATTTTTATCAAAGTTTGAAGTTCTGAAACTCGGGATTCCGATTTCAACAGGTATCACTGATTTAATTCCGTAAACCATGGAATAAGGCATTTCACCAGTAGGAATCCTGCTAGTAGTGTGATATGCCCATAATATGCTCGGCAAGTCTTCTACCCACTCTCCTTTAGATTTCTCCAATCTCGTTTTCAAATTTCTGAGGATGGTTCTGTTAGTGACTTCTACTTGGCCATTGGCTTGAGGGTGATCGGGCGAGGAGAAATGATGTGATACGGCGAGGTCCGAGCAGAATTTCCTGAATCCATCATTGTCGAATTGTCTAGCATTGTCTGAAATGAGAACTTTGGGAATTTCGAATCGGCAGATGATACCTTTCCAAACAAAATTCCTCGTATTCTTTTCCGTGATTTTGGCCAGTGATTCAGCTTTTACCCACTTTGTGAAGTAAATAATAGCTACGATTAAGAACTTTCTCTGTAATGGAGCTTGAGGCAAGGGCCCTAATATGTCGATTTCTCATTGGGCGAATGGCCAGGGGCTGGTAATTGGCACCATCTCGGTATGGGAAAGGTGGTTGAATGGAGCGAACCTTTGGCATTTGTCACACTCCCTAGTGTATTTCGCTGCATCCTGTCCCATCTGAGGCCAAAAGTAGCCCTGGCAAATCGCCTTTCGTACCAGCAACCTCGCCCCCGAATGATTTCCACAGATGCCTTCGTGGATTTCTCTCATCACATAATTGGCTTCTTTAGGTCGGAGACATCTTAGAAGGGGACCAGAGAAAGATCGTTTATATAAAATTCCATGAAGCAGGCAGAACCTTGTAGATCTATGGTGAATTCGGCGAGCTTGGAGTTTATCTGCTGGTAATGTACCGTTCCAAAGGTAGGTGGCGATTTCATCCATCCAGGTCGGATTTGTTTCTGTCGTACAGATGGATTTGGCGACCTCAATGCTTGGTTTGGACAAGAATTCTAACGGTATACTTATGTCTGATATAAAATCAAAAGCTGAAACGAGATTGGCTAAGGCATCTGCTTTTCTGTTTTCTTCTCTGGGGATTTGTTGAATGATGAACCTTTTGATCTTCTGAGTTAAGCATTTGACTTCATCCAAATAAGCTGCCATTCGTACGTCCCTAGCAAGGTAATCTCCCTGCACCTGGTTGGCCACTAGTTGAGAGTCGTTGTAGGCTTCAATTGATTGGACTCCCAATCTTTTGGCGACCCGTAATCCGGCGAGGAGGGCTTCGTACTCAGCTTCGTTATTGGTGACTTTAAACCTAATCCGTATGGCGTATTCCATCTGTTCACCTTCCGGAGTTTGGAGAACAAGCCCTGCATCGCATCCGTGTTGATTGGAAGACCCATCAACAAACAATGTCCATTTGTCGAGCCTCTCTCCCGAGCTGTCGAGACTGTTCTCCGAGCTTCTGAGGTCCTTTTCTGAGTTGCGAATCCCTTCCTCTGAGAATTCTAGACCGGGCTTGTGAGTGGATTCAGCCACGAAGTCGGCTAAAGCCTGGGCTTTTATTGCCGTCCTCGGTTTGTAGTTAATATGAAATTCGCTCAACTCAATGGACCATTTCAGGAGTTTCCCCGAGGTATCGGGTCATTGAAGAACTTGTTTTAACGGTTGATAGTTTAACACGGTGATGGGATGGGCTTGAAAATAATGTCGCAGTTTTCTGGCGGCGATCAGGAGAGCGTAGGCGAGTTTTTCAATCATTACATATCTGTTCTCAGCACCTATCAGGACCTTACGCAGTATACCGGTTTTTGGATATGGTCCTCCTCTCGGATGAGCACGGCACTCACTGCTGTGGGCGAAACGGCGAGGTATATGAACAATTCTTCCCCCGTGGTCGGAACCACAAGCAGAGGAGGCGACCCTAAATACTCTTTGAGTTGTTGAAAAGCTTCCTCCGATTCTCCTGTCCACTGAAAATTTTGATTTTTCCTTAGGATTTTGAAGAACGGTAAACATCTGTCCGCTGATTTGGAAACGAATCGGTTGAGGGCGGCAACCCGCCCAGTTAACTGCTGGACTTCACGGATATTTCTGGGTGAGCTCATCCCGAGCACAGCTTGAATTTGGTCTGGATTAGCTTCAATTCCACGTTTGGTTACCAAGAACCCTAAGAATTTTCCGGATGATACGCCAAAAATGCATTTGGAAGGATTCAACATCATCCTGTGTTTTCTCATAATGTTGAAAGCTTCTTCAAAGTGGGCGACGTGCTTTGCTGCTTCAAGGCTTTTAACGAGCATGTCGTCTATATATACTTCCATGGTATTTTCGATCAGCTCTTTGAACATCATGTTCACCAATCTTTGATAAGTAGCCCCAGCATTTTTGAGACCAAATGGCATGACCTTGTAGCAATACAATCCTCGTTCCGTGATGAATGAAGTTTTCTCTATGTCGAGAGGAAACATCTTGATCTGATGATATCCTGAGAAGGCATCCATGAAGCTAAGAAGCTCGTGCTTAGATGTGGCGTCGACTATTAAATCAATTTTTGGCAGTGGAAAACTGTCTTTTGGGCATGCTTTGTTGAGATCAGTATAGTCCACGCATACTCTCCACTTTCCCCCCTTTTTGGGGGCAACGACGACATTAGCTAACCATTCTGGATAATGGGCTTCCTCGATAACTTTAGCTCTGATGAGTTTGACGACTTCCTCGTCGATAACTCAAAGCCGCTCAGGGGCAAATTTTCTTCTTTTCTGGCGAACTGTAGGATTTGCCGGGTTGGTCTGTAATTTATGCATGGCGACCTGGGGATCTATCTCCGGGACGTCGCCTTAGGACCAGGCAAAAACAAAAATTCTTTTTAAGAATTCTACCAAAGCATTGCGCAGTTCTTCGGCAAGTTCTGTTCCGATCATAACGTGGCGATCAGGATATTCTGGATGGATGGAAATTGGGATAGTTTCTTTAAGGAGCTTAGTGTTTTCGGTTTCTCGGGGGTCCATCAAGACCACCTGTTCCACCTCGTCCCTCAGAGATTCCATCTCACCATCGTTGATCGGTAATTGCTATTGGGTATTCGGTACTGGGAGGGTCTCGATCTTCATGGCCGAAATGAAACATTGTCTGGCCACTTTTTGGTTGCCCCGCACTTCACCCACTCCTGTCGATGTGGGGAACTTCATCTTTAGGTGGTAGGTTGAGGTGATCGCCCTAATTCCGCCTAGAGTTGGGCGGCCTAAAATGGCATTGTAGGGTGAAGGGCAATCAACTACGATGAAGTCCTGCCAAACGGTAGTTTGGCGAGATTCTGTCCCCAAAGTAACCGGTAACTTGACCCATCCCAGTGGATGAGTCAGATTTTCTCCAAATCCCACCAAAGGCGTCATAAACGGCTGCAATTTGTCGAGCCCTATCTTCATTTTCTCGAATGCGGAGATGAATAGAATGTCAACCGAGCTACCATTATCGACCAAGATTCTTTGGATGGTAAAATTGGCGATGATGCCCGAAACGACCAGGGCGTCATCATGAGGCAGGTGCAGGCCTTTCAGGTCATCATTATTGAAGGTAATAGGTGGGTGAACATCGGCCATTGGCGAGGAGAGGTTGTAAACTTCTGCGGATAGCATGTCTGCACTTCTGGCGTGCCTCTTTCTGGATGAATTCGATCTTCCTCTGGATCCAAACCCACCGTGTATTACCTGAATGTTTCCAGCAGTAGGTCGATTGTCGTCGTACCTTCTTTCTGATGAGTTGGGGGAATGGCGATCTCCAACGTATTTTCTCAGATACCCTCTTTTGATGAGGTCGACTATTTGCTCCTTTAGATGAAAATAGTCTTCGGTATTATGGCCATGGTCTCGGTGAAACTCGCAATATTTGTTTTTGTTTCTCTTCCGGGGATCAGTCTTGATTTTCGAGGGCCACTTGACGAACTCTTCATGCTTGATTTCTGTGAGGACTTGGGCAATGGGAGCATTAAGCGGAGGTAATACCAGCTCCGTGCGGCGAGGTGGAGTACGAGGTCGCCTGTCATTGGTCCGCCTTGAATCCCGATTAGGCTTCTTGCTCTTTTGTTCATCGTCCCTATAATCAGATCGCCTTGTATCAGGATCTTTCCTCTTGTGGTCCTCCTTCCCTCTTCGCCTCCGTTTGGCTTTGGCCAATTCCTCCGCGGCGATGTACTTATCGGCTTTACTTTGAAGGACGGACAATGTTTCCGAAACGTTCTTGGACAAAGAATCGAACAAGGGACCTGGGCGAAGTCCCTCCATCATCGCCATGACGACCACCTTGTCACTGGGATCTTCAACTTCTAATATTGCCTGGTTAAATCGCTTCACATAATCCTTCAAGTTCTCCGTTTCCTTCTGGTGGATGGTGAAAAGATGGGACGGGTTCTTCTACCTGACCCTGCAGCTTATGAAATTAGCGACGAAAAGCCTGCTCAGTTCACCAAATGAATCTATGGTTCCGGGAGTCAACTTTCGGAATCACTATCTCGCTGTCCCCTTTAGTGTAGCAGAAAAAGCTTTACACATGACATCATCCGAGTAACCCTGGAGATGCATCAGATTTTTGTAAGAATCCAGGTGATCCATAGGATCCGTTTTGCCTTCATAGATCCCGAGCTGAGCAGGCAGTTTAAACCTGGATGACACCTTGGCTCTCATTATCCTTTGGGTAAAAGGTGGTTCAGTTTGCCTGATCAAAGTGTCTACAGTTATTGGGGCACC
>BRYE01000023.1:26079154-26086654 GCA_030159115.1 Actinidia arguta var. hypoleuca
TACTTTTTTGATTTCTTGTGATAAAAGGAGTCTAAATATATAAAAATATATATATAATTTAAGATAAAGTTTCCCAAATTCAAAAAAAAAGTTAAACTTTTATTGTTGAAAGAACTAAAATAATATAAAATTTTGATCAAATAAAAAAATATTAAATAAACGAATTCGAAAATAAGAAGAAAAAAAATTGGTGTAATAGTTTTTTTGGATGTAGATTATATTAAAAAATAATTTAACGGATAAAATATATACTAAACTTTAAGTTTTTAATATATAAATTCTACTAAAATATATGATCCAATGAATTTTCTGAATTAGATTATAATTTATATGTGCCTATAGACACTACACTCGATAATATAATCTTCCTGTTTCAAAAATATTTCTTCTAAAATAAGCTTCATAAGGTCCATCCAATCAAGCAATTTCGACATTCAACGAATAAATATGATTTAAGAAACAACATTTATTAAACAACATCCAATCTGAACAAATTAAGAAAATTATATTCCTAATTATGAGCAAAACTTGATCTAGTTAATTTAGAATATAATTTCATCAACTTAATGTCAAATACTACAATTTTTATTGAGGAAAAAGATTTCTGACTCCTGAAGTTTTAGTATGGCTGGGGGATTGACAACCCCCTTGATCAAAGGGCTTATGTCTGTCCACGTATCTTCTCCCACCAACTCTTGAGTTGACACATTTGGGCGGCAGCAAGACAAAAATAATCTCGACCGTGCATTTATTTCAAAATCAATCTAAACCCTTGAGTTTCTTGGTCACCTTAAAAGTTGAAGGATGAATACAAATCTGATGTGATATTTTTAAAGAGAAAAAAATAATTTTAAATAAAACTTCAATCGTTGAATTAAGTCAAGTGTTTTTTAATCGTAAAAAATAAAAAATAATTTTTGAATTTAAAATGAATTATGATTTATATTATATTAATAATTTTTTGTGATCACGGATACTATATAAAAAAAATCACTTCTTAGTCGTATTCATTAAAATTTTATAACCTAAAAAGTAAATAAGATATAAATATCAGATAATATATACATTTCATTCATATACGAAGAGATGCAATTCTACAAAATGAAGAATAAATTATAAAATATAATAATTTTAAAAAAATAAAATGTATATTTTTATTACAACTATTGAATAAATTAATTTTAATAAATTAAAAAAATGAACGTATGAAAATAATTTTTCTTTCTATTTTAGGTAAAAAATATTATCTGCATTGTTATTTATCTTTTATTGTATTTATTGTGTTTTTTTTCACCGATTAGTTAATATTATATATTTTTTTGATTTCTCTTGATGAAAATAGTCTAAAAATATAAAAAAATATCTAATTTAAGAGAAAATTCACTAAATAGTTTTAAAAAATTGTTTTTATCTTCAAATTAAATAATTTTTTATATTTTTAAATTTTTATCGTCAAAATAATTAAAATAATTTAAAAAATTGATCAAATAATAAAAAAATATTGAATACAAAAAAAAATGAGAGTAAAAAAAAGATGTATTTTAGTTTTTTGTTGTAAGTTCTATTAAAAAAATGATCCAATAAGTAAAATATATATCCATCTTAATTTATTTATTTTCACTGCATAAAAAATTACGTAGGTCTCACATTTTGAAGAAAAAAAGTAATATTTTTTGACGAAAAAAATAATTTTAGGTGAAATTTCAGCCGATAGATTAACTCAAATAAATTTTAACCATAGATAACGAGAGATAGATTTATAATTCAAACGTATTTTTAATTTTTATTATAGATATATATATATATGTAATATATAAATATACTTGAAATAAATTGAACCGGTTGGCTTTATCACTGGAAGCGGCTATAGTTTGCGGCCTGAGGAAGACGGTGATTTAGGAAATGTACTTGTTCTGCCAATAAGATAAACATCAAGTGGCTTTTGTCTTTTTTGAGAATTTTTTAGTTATTTTTATTCTTATTTTTTATTTTTTTATATCGTTCTATCAAAATTTTATACGTTCTTCTTGTCAAAAAGAATTTAAAAATATTTAAAACAATTCAAAATTTAAAAAATACTAAAGACAATTAAATAGGGATCTCAAGACGAAGGTTTCTTATGTGATGCATTTTTACCCTTAATGAATGTTTGACCGAAGTCACAATTACGGGTATATGGACCATAATACATCTAGTTTACAAAAATTATTTTGCTATGATATATTTATCATAATTAAATCATTGACTAGTTCATAACAAATTGTTAAGAGAAACTTATTATAGCCCAAGTAGTGATTGATTTATAAAATATTTAATTATAACGAATTTAGTGGTTGATTTAACAAATTCGGTCGGGTTAAAGGGTGAATGACATGATTTGGGTTACGTCAGAAAAAATATTTCAACAGTGTTTTTTTCACACTTTCTTCTTAACTCATCGTAGTCATTGTTTTCGTCATCATATTTTTTAACATCGCAATCTTCTTCCACCGATATCGTTTTCACGGTGCCTAACACCCAATAATCATTTCTCTTGGCATTACTTGCGAAGAGAGGGAGAGAGGGAGTGAAAAAAGATGAAAATAAGTTTGGCCTTTCAAAATTAGATAAAGATGGTGATTAATTAAAGAGAGAAAAAAGGGGGAGATAAATCAGAGAGATAAAGTTTTGAAAAAGATGGGAATAATTATAATGTTTTTTAATTGTTGAATTTTTTAAAAATATATTTATGTATAGGATATTGAATCTTTATTAATATAATATAAGAAAGTGTTTTGGGTATATTTTGAATTATAGAATTTAAATCAAGTTTTAAAAATTGGCAAGTCATTCATAATATCAGAGATTCAGAGCCCGAAGATGGGCGTTGCCCAAGAACTCCAAAAACTAACTAAATTATCGAACGTAAATGATTTTTTCTTTGTCTTTTAGTTAACATTATTCCAAAAATATAATAAAAAATCAAAACTAAAACAGCTAAAAGTCTAAGAAAATAAAGGGTAAACCACACTTTGCCTCCTTAAAGTGTTGATTGATTTATCCTTTGGTCCTTAAAAAAAATAGTTTGTCACTTTAGCCCTTAATCTATTGATTTTTCTCAATTAGAACAAATTCATTACCTCGGTTAAAATTATTAACGAATATGCCTAAGCCTAATCAGCACCATGCCAGCCAAAAAACCAAAATCCATAACCCATAACCCTTGACCCATAACAAAATAATAAAACCCCAAAACCCAAAAGCATCAAACTCCTTTCAGTCTTCTCACTGACCACCCTTCCCCATTGCCCACCACATAGCTTATCACCAACTACAATGCACACTGTACAGGGGTACGGGCACACACACACAAAAAAAAGAGAAATAGAATCACACTAGCAGCAATGCACGCTGTCACTAGAGTTGCAGAAGTCACTGTCACCCAAGTCACCAGGTGTCATCTCCGCCGCTGAAGTTGCCAAAAATTGCCAATCACTGTTTCTGCTTCCCTCAGTCATGGGAATTGCCAGGCATCGTCTTAGCCATGCTCGCCTAAACAGGAAGTGGCGACGATGGTTTTAGCTTTCAATTCTCTGTCTCTCTGTGGTGTGTCAATCAAAAGATGGTGGAGGTAAGTGGTGGCATTCGAGCAATATGAAGGATTTTGGTTTTGTCGTTTGCTATGGCCGAAGGTGTGTGTGTGTGATAGCGATACTAAAAGTGGAGGCGTTTGTTAGGGTTAGAGTTTGGCGAAGGGGAATTGTGGCATGGGCTAGTGTTGCCACATGGGTGATACATAGCGCCACCTATCACATTATGTCAAATTTGGATGGATTTAAGGGGATTAGTCCCAATTGAGAAAACTCAATAGATTAATGGTCGTCAAATTGACAAAATATTTTGTTTAAGGACCAAAATAGAAATTGTTCAATACCTTAAGATTGCACAGTGTAGTTTACCCAAAAACAAACTAGGGCAAACTAGGACTCAAAAATAAGTTTTTGTTTTTATTTTTTTGGTAAAGAGAAGAAACATGAAGAAGTTTTGGATGTAGTAGAAAATGACTTTTTTTGAAAAAAATCTATCAAGAATATATTCTTAAAATTGATAAGATATGGAAATCCAAGGAGAACAAAAAGTCTAAAAAAGTTAAATTATGCCAAGTCTAGGCTGGTTGTTTTATTTTATTTTTTATGAAAAAAACTATTAACACAAATGTGTACGCACGCAAGTGTACAATGCCGCTTGAATAGTTATGTGGCCCCCACTATCATGTGTGGGGCTCACATATCTCATATGAGTGTGTGTAAAAATATTGGTGTTAGTAGTATAATTATTTTTTTTAAGTCTAATTTAGCTATTTTAATTTTTGATTTTTTCGTCTTTTAGAAACTTTTTAGTACTCTGATATGAGAATTTTATAATTTTCAACAAAATCTAACTTTTTTATGAGGAAAAATAATTTTTTTGTCTTCAATGTTTTTTTTTTAAAATTAGAATAAAATTTTATATCTTTAAATTTATCTTGATGAGATAAATTTGAAGCTATAAAAATTTTGTATTCAAACGACTAAAAACAACAAAACTCGTAAACTAAAATAGCTAAATTAATTAACCCCAAGCGTGGCCTTAAAGTTGAGAAACCAAACACGGAAGCTAATGCCACGTTTGGGTTAACTAAAAAACTATATTTTTTTATTTTTTGAATTGGAATGTATAAGAAGACAAAAAAAAAAAAAACATTTCTTTGAACATGAAAAAACAACTAACCCAAACGGGGCGTAAACGAAGACAATGCCGTATGGAGCCAAGGAATTGGTCAATCATTTGGAGGCTCGAGCACTCTGGGCCGAGCCGTGTAATCGGCTCACCTAACCACTAATTGGATTGACAGCTAAACAGCGACCGCAAAATCTCTGGCAACGGCCAACGTGGCGTCTCACTATTGGAACGACGTCCATGATGTCAATGGGTACGCGCAAAATGTGTCACGTTGTCGTGGGCCCACTAGCTGGGTCCGACCCATTTTTGAAATATGGAAATTGAATTAAATAATTATAGACGTTGAAAGGCCGAAGGGCAAGGACAAGCATGAGCCCCAAAATTTTTAGAATTTTATATTTGAAGTCGGTGCCCATCTGACAACTGGGAGGTGATTATTTCGGATTCGGATCCTCTGAAGTGGGTAGAGTATTTTTAGAATGTGCAAAATAACGTTGTTTTGTACACTTTAAAAATAAAATAACGTTATTTTGATCATGAAACGACGTCATTTCATGATTAATTAAAATGATGTTGTTTTGTTCTTAAATTGGACAAAATGTATCATTTTGTACACTCTAAGAACATTACACCATAAGTACATTTAAGAGGATCTAAATCCGATTGTTTCGACTCTAACTGTGTTTATTTAAAATTTTTAAGTAAAAACAACAAGAAGAATATTTTGTTTGTATTATTTTTATAAATTTTTGATCTTTTGATTCATATTTTTTACTTTTTGGATTCGGTGTTGATTAATATTTTTTAATTATTTTTGTAGTTTGTTAATTCTCGAGATAAATTAAAAAAGTAAAAACAAAACAAAATTTGATTAATTTAAAACTGAACCCAAAACTATGTGCATATTTGTGTGTACAAATGTTGGTGCCAGTTTAATTCACAACTTTGATTGCGATGTTGTGGATGTTTTCACAACCACAAAGGCTGACTTTTGCTTTGCTTTGCTTTGTTTGAGATTTTTTAGTTGTTTTTATTTTGGGCTTTGTTCGAAATTTAATATTTTTAAGAAAATAAATAAAAAACTAAAAAAATAATGTTCAAATTCGAAAAAACCCATTAAAGATAACAAATTTAATTATTTTTTTTGTCTTTACTGAACTTCTTCCCAAGTTATGTTAGAATTTTTACATTTTAAAACTCCTCTCTTCAAAAGAAATGAAAATTATAATTTGATCCTGAATTTTTTTTATCGAATGGTTGAAAAGAATAGAAAACTAAAGTAGCTAAAATATTTTTTAAAAAAACTAGGACAAACGGTATGTTTTGATCCTGAATTTGTTACAAAAATAAATATATATTTTTATGAGTAACTAAATAAAATAGATTTCTTTGACAAATACCTATCAATTTAACTCTATTTTCTTATTCCAACCACACACACACACACACACAAATATTTAACTTATTAATAATCTATTTTAATAATTCAAATCGTTTATTTCGCAGAACATGCGTCGATCTTCTAAATAAATGGGGCCCAAGTATACGTATCTTCGATTTATTTTTATTTTTTTTTATTGTTGTTATAATTATTATTATTTGGATTTGATTATCAAATGATCCAAATCTTGGTATTAAAGAAAACAACAAAACACATTGTTTATTTACAAATTTTTAGCATTAACGAAATCAATCCATGTGCCACTCCATTATATAGCTTGTTCACACACAACCAAGCACAAACATCCAACACAATAGAAAATGAATTAATAGACCAGAGAGGAGAGGGGTTGCCACGGCGGTGTTCAGAAAAATTAATAGACTTCTAGTTGTACAATTTGAAAAATAAAAAATTATAAGCCGGCGTTCAAATGATGTTCACACCTAACTAATGCTTTAATTTTTAATTACGGTATATGATTTCGTTTGGTACCAGCTTTTTAATTGATTTTTTTTAAGTTTATAAGCAAAAAAATTATTTTTTTTTGGCTATTTTGCTTTTCTGCTTATTTTTAGTTAAAGCAAAAACAAAAAAATAAAAAAATAAAAAAATATTGAATTTTTTGGTAGCGAACTTAAAAATGTTTGACTTTTAAGCATTACTAAAAAGAGCCTCTCTCTCTCTCTCTCTCTATATATATATATATATATATATATATATATGTTAATGATTCTAATTAATCTACCAATAATGTTGTTCAAACTTCAAAGTGATTGTTCTTTTCAATGAATTGAATTAAAATTAAGGATTAAAAATCACAGCCCATTTGCTATTTTTCTTTTGTTATATTCTATTGGCAGCTGGCCCCTACCTAATTTGTATTAAATCCAATAATGAAATCGTAGGAAAACAAGAGGAGGCCCAAGTCAAACCTTGACAAAATTACAACTCCTATTTTCCTTTTTTCTTTTAAATACCGAGATAGTCTACCATGTAAGTCACATTTAGAATGAATTGAATATATAATTAAATTTAATATATATTTTAAAATGTAGTGTATTTTTTCGGATTATCATTTAATCTTTCATTAAGTGCTCGTTTAGTATGCCCAAACTTTGAACATTTTAGGACGTTTCTTTGAAGTTATAAAAGTAAAAAACAAAATCATACAAATTCAGTTTATTGATGATTTTGTTTTGTTTATCAGTATTTAAAACTCTTAATCGATGCAATTATGACTCATTTTAAAGTTAAAATCAATGCAGTTATAATTCATTTTCAAAATAAATACTCAAACTATTTTTTTGAGTTTTATTTGAAAATGAGTCCTAATTGCATCGATTAAAATGTGATAACAT
>BRYE01000023.1:26281654-26286654 GCA_030159115.1 Actinidia arguta var. hypoleuca
ATCAAAAATTACATTGATTGGACATATATCAGTATCCAGTTATCCCCTATTTTGGAACCATTAATAATCAACATCATATATATTATTTTATGGTAAAAATTAATACGATAAAAAATTATGTTGATCAGGTATATATCAATATCTATTAAATACTATTTTATAACTTAATAAATGAATGTGATACACTGGACTATACTCATTTATCTTAATATACTTGATATTGATAAACTATTAATCTGTATTTGATCAAATATAATTTTTATATTATTAAAATTTTTAATAAATTTATAATATGAACAATTTAAATCATCAAAATAAATAAAAAATGAGACCTAAAATATTTGAATTCCAGAGCAATTTATTTTTTGACTGCATAGAATCGTCCATAAAAAAATGGACTATGTGACTCTGTGGGCCTAATCTAGAGACACTTGATGGAACCCTTAAAGCATACAATAAAGTATACTTATTGTATGGACAAGTAAGTTTGTGTTGAGAAATGAATCGAATATCAAGAATTGAATTGAATTGAATTGCATTGGTTTGGTCTTACAAACATTATATAGTTTTAATAAAAACTTATTTCTTGTCATTCAAGACGAAAATAATATCTGAGGTGCTCGATTTACTTGAGTTTTAGCATGAAAATACTAGATTAATAAAGTAGGTTGACGATTGAACCACAATTAGGGATATACACGATCCGATTTGGATTGATTCCTTTGGGAACCGGGTGCCAGATTAATAGTACGGTTTTTACAGAAGTGAGAATAAAAACATCTTTCTTGTCATCCAAGACGAAAATAACATCTGAGATTGCTGATTTACTTGACTTTTAGCATGAAAATATTAGATTAATAAAGCGGGTTGACGATTGAACCACAATTAGGAATACACACGATCTGATTTGGATCGATTTATTTGGGAACCGGGTACCAAACTGATAGTACGGGGTCTACAAAATTGAGAATCGGAACAATATCCCGGTTCTATCTGCGATTTCGGAACACAAAACAGAAATCGGATTGTACAGACCGATTCTTTATTTTTCAAACTAGAACCGAATTATTAGAATTGTAGAACCGAACCAATAGCTCCAGTTCGGTTTGAACCATCCGATTCCACTATTTCACCGGTTCTATTTGCACCCCTACACACGACCATCCGAGTTTATCATAAAATTCAAATTTAAACTTCAGGAAAACTTTTGGTCCAAAAAAAGGAAAAAGAAAAAGAAAACATTATAAAAAATAATAACTTTTATTAGCTAATGTGACAATAAAATGAAATTAAAACCGGACTTAAGTGTTGTTTGATAAAACTAAATGTTGAAAACTAAAAACTTAAAAATAAGTACTGAAATTTTAATACTAAATATTTTAAGTTAAAAAGTTATTTGGTAAAAATATAGTTGCTTGATAAAAATATAAGTACTGAATTGAATTTTCAAACTCATTAATATATTCAACAAGCCAAATATAATTTATATGTCTCAACAAAATAAATTTAAAATATTTTTTTTTGAATTTTTTTTTTCAATTTATAAAATAAGTGATGTTTGCTTGGTATAATGAAATGGCGATGACAGTAGCGAAACTAATGTAATCATGATGATGGTTATGATAATGGCAAAGTTATGGTGATTGGAGGGTAATGTAGTGATGTATAGGAGTGTGGGTGGTGGTGGTAGTGGTGGTGGTAATGGTCATATGTAGAGGAGTGGTGGTGGAGATGAATGATAGTTGTAGTAGGGGAGAGTGGTGGTATGTGGTAGATGGGTTGAGATCGTCTAGTGGTCGAATGGTGGTGAAAGCTGTGTGTGTGTGTGTGTGTGTGTTGTAGTATCGGTAGTAAAAGAATGATGATCGTATGGTGGTAAATGGGTGGTGACATGGTAGAGTAAGTAAAGGGTAACGGTGGCAACGGCGGAGGGTGCAGTGGTAGATGGTGGTTGGTGGTTGGTGGTAGTGTGGTGGAGGTGGAGGTAGATAGTTGGTGGTAATAGAGGCGAAACATGATTGTAGCAGTGAAGTGGTGGTGGTGGTGATGACAATAGCGATGATAGAAGAATGGTGGTGCTCATAGCAATAGCGGCGGTGGCAGAAAATGTGATGTGAGGGTAGTATGGGCGGTGAAGGTGGGACTGGTAGTGGTCATACTTATTACTTACAAATTCAGTCAGAATTAAGTAACAATGTTTCTACTTAAATTTTTTATAACTTTTATATTATGTTTTTAAAATGCATTTAATTTTTTAAGTAATATAAAAAATTATTATTAAATGAACTTAATTCATTTTCCCGTAAACACATTCAATTAATTGGGTTATCAAACAACCCTACTTGGATGATACAATTTGCAATAAAGGATTAATTACACTTTATCCTATTAAAATATCGATTGGTTCCCACTTTGCTCTTTTTAACAAAATATTTTTTTCACTTTAGCTATTAACCTATTAAACCATTTCCAATCAGGAGTCGAGACCAATGTGGAACAGCCGTCCAATTTTTTTTTATTAAAACTGCCATGTGGCAAAGCTAAGCCTAGACCCAACTCCACCCATTTCTCTTAACGAAACCCAAGCCCAAGCCCAAAAAATCCAAGGCCCAACCAAGTTTCACCGCCACTACCACAAACCATCTACGCCTTAACCTACAGCCTCCTTCCACAACTACCATCATTGCCGCCGCCACCGCCACCACCACTACAACCTTTCAACAACATCCCATTCCACCAAATCACAACCGCACGAGTTTGAAGCCTGTATATCCCATGGCCTAGGGCTCGAGGCTGGGTATTTTCCCTTTAGGCCAGGCCCCAAATTTTGAACAAAAAATTGGGAGTTTCATACTGTTCTGGATCAAACTTGGGGGATCGTGGATTTGGCTAGCTTTATGACAACATCTAAAGGTTGGGTAGGAGTGGTGAACCTTGGTGGATACCTTAGATTGAATATGGTAACGAACACTTAGGGGTGGACAATAAACCATCGTTGACACACATGTTTTTTTACCATTCGACTTATAATGTGTTTTCATGCTTGAATGCTTCTTCTATGTGTTACCTGGGTTTTAGGTGGGAAGGTTGTTTGTCGGTTTTGAATTTTTTATCGAGTTTCGCAACTCAGGATGTTTTATGCTAAGTATCGAGAAAAATGTGGTGCAAATCTCGAGGAGAACAACATGACTAACGTGGAGCCGAAGTCGTCTTAGAAATATTTAGTTGATTTTCATCTTGTAATTCAAGTTTAATTATGTATTCCATTTATTTTATATAATATTGTTAGTTCAAAAATGTATTATTGGGACATTTAGTGCTCTATTTACTATATTTAACATTATTTTATAAAAACAATTTGTTAATTTGTTAAAGTCGGAATGTTATCATGCTTTGCCTTCATATGTTTCATAAAAATATTTTAATTCACCACCGAAAATCGGAGAGAGACACTTATTGCGGACACCATCTCTCCATTGAACACCTACATAATTGTTAATGACCTCGTTGCCCAATAGGGGTGTAAATAGTTTTTTCAGTTCGTTTTTGAACAAAAATTTGAGTCTGAATAGAAAATTTCGATTTTGCGTCAAAACCAAATAGTTCGATTTTTGATTTTTTCGTTTAAACCAAAACTATGAGTCTCCAGAATTAAACCACCGATCACCAAAAAAATCACTAGATCAGCTATATTTGCCCTAGCTATTATTTTGAGCCTCCAACAAATAAATTATAGATTGCAAAACCAAGCAAAAAGTTATCAAAAAATATTACTAACTATTAATAGAATACGCATAGCAATTCAATATTTAAAATGAAGAATAAGAAAATTTACACTTACCAAAGTAAAGCATGTGCTCAGGTTCAAATTTTAGTTCGATTTGATTTAAATAATATTATATACTATAAATTGGATTGAACCAAAAAATTATTTTCCTAAATGTCAAAACCAAATCGATTGAGCTGGTCCACCGCACTGCACCGCACCATACCAAACTAAACTATATTTTTCGATCCATTTTTTCGGTTCTTACACCCCTATTGCCCCATAATTGAGAGTTCATGGCCCGCACATAGGTGCATGAATGCCATTTCCCACCCAAACCAACGCGGTGACATTTAATCTGGATGAGGAAAGGTGACAGATCAGTGTTTCAGATTTGACGTTGACAAATGAAATAACAAATGAGCACTGGGATTTAATGCTCCTCCGCTACCATATTTAAGATATCAACCAGCATCCGAAAAAATCTATAGTACACACGATTATATATAATAAAAATATTACATTCAATTATAGTATATATTATGATTTGTGTAGTAAATATTGAAAGAATATGTATATTAAAAATAATATATTATAAATCATTATGACAAATATTCGATCCTTTAAAATAAAAAAAAAAAATTATTTTTATCACATATTAAAACTAAAATGTACTTGTAATTACGTACTCTCTCCATTTTTATTTTTTTTATTTTCACTCGCTTTAAAGGGGGAGAATGTAACCAAGCTTTTGATTGGTTTTCACTGAGACTGCCCTTTTATTATTATTTTCTATCAATACGAGAGTATAAGGGAAGAAAAATTGCATATCCCTCAATCCCTAGGTCAATCCCCCGTCTTGAATCCACTATTTTGAAAGAATCAGCTACAAATATGGATAAGACAACAATTAGTAGTTAAGAAGACGCACACAAAACCAAAAAAAAGTTAAAAAAACTCCTGTGCACATTTCATGTGTTATATAATACATGCACTTTTCGCATATATTAAGTTACGGTTTGCCCATTAACTATTCTCTTATTCACAAACATTGGGCAGTAGTTAGCATTTTCCGTCCACTATTTCTTTCATTCATTGTACTTGGTGGTTATTGTGTTTGTTAGTGTGCTGGTCAATTTGTGGTGATCGACTTTCTTGGATGTACAAATTGACTCCAGAATGGTGATATTTGTATTCAACGTTCACCAACATCAACACTTCTTGTACCCATAAT
>BRYE01000023.1:26294154-26299154 GCA_030159115.1 Actinidia arguta var. hypoleuca
TGACCTCGGTGCCCCTAATAATTATTGGCAATTATTCTGTCACATCCGTGAAGTAAATTTAGGGAAAATTATTAGAAAAACTCTAAAGTTTGAATCATTTATAAACTAAACCCTGTTCTTTTAATTTTTCTGATTACAGCCTAAACTTCTACACATGTAATAAATTAATAATTCAAACCATCTTCCGTCTCCTTTAAAGCCACTAACATAAAGGAAGAATTTTGTCACTTTATACCTCTATCTTTTTCCTTCTCCGTTAGCACCAACACTAATACGTCAACACTCAACTTCTCTCGCTCTTTTTGCTTACCACCTTGACGGCCACGTGACATCCCAAGTTTGGTCACAACTTGTCAATCACTATCTAATTAGGGGTTTAGACTCTGGTTTAAGTTCTTCCATAGCACAAGTTATACCATATAGTGTCTATTCTCGTTCTAAAGTAGTAGTGGCGGTTATGATGGGGCCCAACAATGGCAGTCTGATAGGGTGAGAAGGAGATGCCAAGTGGTTTAGCGAGCATTTTTTCTTTCAAGCACGTTAATTATTAGGGTATAAACACCACATGGTCAAACATTTTTATCTAATTGAAAATATAGGGTTTAATTCCAAGAAAGCAAAAATATAGGTTCAGTTTGTTATAGGGTCAAACTATAATGGATTTTCTGTAATTTATACTAATTTTTCATTCAATGCATATGCCTCCAATTGGATTATACATTCTCCATTCAAAGCATCCTACTCGTTTCAAGCTCTCAAAACAAGTGGCATATAAATGACTAATTCTACATCAACTCTTACGAGTGCCAAAAGTCATAGGATTTGTTTGGTTTAACTTTTTAAATGATTCTGTAACTGTTTTAATATTGAGTTTTTTTTGTATTTAGTGAATTTTTCTTATTTAGTTTTTTTGATTCCTCTTCATGAGAGACGAATCTGAAAAATGTAAAGATTTGGTTCAAAAAATATAAAAAATTAGCTAATTTATCTAGTAAAAATGACTTATTGGTCTTTAATGCACTTTTTTCATATTAGATGAAAATTTTATATATTTAAATTTCTATCGTCAAGTATAATTAAAAAAATTACTAAAAATAAAAAAAATCGAAAAGTAAAACAGTTAAAAAAAACCTTTGAAAGTTGATCCAATCCATCTCCTATTCTAATTGTTGTGCGTTGAAAGAAGCGTGTGGACTCGGCACCCCATGAGTTGAACTTGAAACTCGAGACTACGGCGAAAAGTTATTCCACGTGAAAAAGGCATTCAAATTGATTTATTGTAAAAGTCCATTAATTTATTGGAATATTAATCCATATTTTCATTACCTAAATATTCAATTTTACTTAAATATTTTTAATGTATAGAAGATTATTAGGGTAAACTTCTTAAAATAAAAACACACACAGAAAAAAAACAGTCGAATTAGAATAAAGTGGAGTATAGATATAATTGTTTTATTTTAAATATAAGAATATGTCACTAAAACCAAGGCGTAGTAGTGCGATTTTGTTCACTAACTTTAAAATTGTATTTATAATATTTTTTATTTTTTTTCATTAAATTAGTAATCCAAAAATAGCTAAATTGTGGATCAATATTGCCCTCATCTACGTGGTGCTATTTTGTAAGGGTCCACTACTTTTAAGTAGGGCCTACCACATTGTAACAATCAAATTATAAATAAGAGTAATATTAATTCACATTTAATGTAGATTTACGTAACTACATAAGTACAGATCCATAATTCTAATTTAGAGTTTTTAATAACTCGATATTGGCACATACCGACTAATATGGAGAATTAATCCCACAGTTTACAAAGCGGATGCTCATTTGAATTCTAATTTGAAGTTGCCCTTGTTCAGAAAATGTGACAAATAAATTTAGGTTATATTACGAGTTTTTAACATTAAAAAGGTATATAATATAAATGTTTATATTTAGAAATAAAGTGTGTTAAACTTACAATTTAAAATCAATCGTTAAATTGTTACTATAATCCGAAAGCTTTTTTAATAAATTTTTAGATGCCATTGCTTCCCTATATTCTCCTTGAATTGGGATATTATTTAGTACTTTTAGAGCATTATTCTACACATTCAAGCTCCGTTTGACATCAGTTTTTTTTTGGACTTTTTTGTTTAAAATAAGCAAAAAGTTCATCAGAGTTGGCTTTTATTTTTCTGTTTTTGCTTTTTTGCTTAATTTTAGCTAAATTAAAGTCAAAAAATAAAAAAAATTAAAAAAATTTAACCTTTTTAATAGCAAACTTGAAAAAAACTTGACTTTTAAGCATTACCAAACGGAGCCTCAATGAACGACATATTTTTGCACATGTTTATCACAACTCAAATAAAAATTTGCTCTAAGGTTAAAGCACAATTAAAATTTGCTCTAAGAGAGCTGTCGCAATGGTTGGAAATAGGAATATCAACAAACACTATAATTTTGATTCAAACAAAGGCAAGAATAAGGACGAGAGAAGAGGGACTTTACAGCTGTATGATATTAATCAATTGCTTAATTGATCATTAAGCGTTTAAAACTTATAACAAGTTGTAATATATGTGGGATTGGCTACTATACAAAAAAAAAAAAATAATGTATTCAGTGCACCCAGATATAACGTTACCATAATCGATCATAAAAAAATATACATTTTTTTTTACTACGAAATATCGTAATATTTATCACAACGATGTATTAAAAAATATTTAACACATTATTTTTCACTATTCCTAACTTACACCTCTCCGTAATATTTACCATAATAACCATAACATTCTTTACAATGTAATATTTTTATATACATACGATATGTACTACAGATTTAATTTAATATATTGTTTAATGAACGATGTTTGAAGAAAAAAAAATGAGGGATAGGCTGTCTAATTCGAAGGAATTAGCCCCTTTCGAATAGTTATTTTAACTCCGTTGATTTTATTTTTTCATTTGTAACTATTTTTTTCTTTATTTTATTAAAATTTTAATTTTTATAAATCTAATGAAGTATAATTTTCAACTTAATTTGAGAAAAAAAATCACTTTACGAAGAAAAAGTTTTTTTTATCTTTAATGAAAAATAATTCATATTTGATCAAAAAAAATTATATTTTTAGTTTTCTCACAATGTAAACAAAAAATTATGAAGTTTTGATCAAACACTGAAAACGTTCACAAAAAATAACTAATTAATTTAGTTAGCGTCGTTATTTCACCCTCCCCTTTGATTTAATTGCACTTTTTTTTTATCTTTATCATGTGAAATTACCCAAATACCCTTGTATTTATATCTTATATATTGTTTTGCTATTTTTTTAACTATATAGAAGGATATTTGAGTAAAAAATGAGTAAATACTACTGTATATATGTATACTTATAAATCCAAATATGCTAATTAACCCAAATATCCATTGAGAAAAATGAAGCTTTAGTTAACCCAAATATGCTAATTAAATCAAATTTAATTTAGTTTATGGATATGTGCGTGTATATATGTATACTTATAAATCTCTCCAGCTCAAACATATACATACATATGTATGTATGCATGTATGTATTTTTATATGTATATATGTGTGTGAATGTAGGTTTGCCATTGTTTTCTCCATATATATATATATATTTATATGATTCTATCTTTACACATAAAAAATAATAGAAATGTGCCCGAAATTTGGTAAAGTTTGGAATGAAGTGGGTTTGGTGGAGAAGAGGGTGTGCAAGTGGCTGTTGACGGAGTTTGGAAGGGTTTAAGTGGACGAGGTGAACCTGGTGGTCCAAGTTGTGGCGGTGGTGGTCAGGGCGGAGCCACATGGAGACGAGTGGGGCTGTCACGTCCACTATTTTTTTCTGAAATTACCCTTTTACCTCTATTTTTAAAAAGAGTTGTAAGTTTGCCCCTCTAAGTTTTTCATTTTGACGACTCCATTTGTTTTTATGTCGGGGGTTGGAGGCACATGGGACGAGTGGGAACTGCCGCGTCCATTGATTTTTTTAAAATTTCACTCATGCCTCTATATTTTAAAAGAGCTGTAAGTTTGCCCCCTTTAAAGTTTTCATTTTAACCCCTCCATTTATTTATTTTTCGTTCATAAACCCTCACTATAATAAAAGTGCAAGGCCTCTCTGTTGCTTCTTAACATCATTCTTCGTCCAAAACAATTTTAACCCTAAAAGTCATTATCCGAAACATGGTAATTTTTTTTTTACCCTTACACTTCTAAAATTGATGTAACACGTTATTTTTTCATTTTTAAGCAATTTCAAATTATTCAAAAGATAATCTTGAACAATTGGTAGTTTTAAAATGGAGCATTATTAACTCTTTAAAATGGACAAACAAAATTCCGACTACAGGGTCTTAGAGTATCTCCATTGTAGATGTTAAATTTGTGTGTTATATATGACAAAAAGTGATAAAATTGAGACCTAATTGTATGAGTTAAGGGGTTTTGTTAGTTAGTCGATACAAAACCATTTACTCAATTATTAAATCTAAGTCAAATACCTTTATTGGGGTTCTCTCTCCCCCTCTTTCTCTCTCTTCATTGGTAAAGTGTCTGTCATAGTTAGCACACTTTAATCTGGCACATTTAAAATTATCTTTTAATAGCTTCATTGGAAATAAAAAAAAATCTCCTAACTATTAACATCTGACCTTAATAATGCACATAACATATGCAATGAAGATGCTCATCTAATAAAGTGAAGGAAACTATAAGGGGCTCCACATCAAATAGTACCAAAATATAGCTCTGCTTTTATCCCAACCAAATTAGACAGGGTAAGCGACTTCGTGGTATTAAGATCTTCTCTCTTATCACCGCATTAGTCAATGACCTATATTGCAGAATCATTAGGAAAGGCAACGGGGTGGTGGGCCCGAATTTTATGCATCCTATTCCCGATATTAATATGTATCATCGTTCTTGCCTCTATTCCTGTCATTGTTTGTTTTTCATCTATTATCTTGACTTTTGAGAGATTTCCTA
>BRYE01000023.1:26354154-26359154 GCA_030159115.1 Actinidia arguta var. hypoleuca
AAAATATTATAGGGGCTCACATGTTACATAAAATTAAAATTTAGGTATAACATATATATAAACTCATTTAGTATCATAATCTTATATACATATCACATAATTATACTTGCGTGAGTCTAATATGTTAATAAAATTAATTTAACTTACATACATCACTTAATAAAAGTTGATTTTAATTAAAATAAATTTATTTTTGATATTTAAAATAAATTTTTTTGTATAGCACGAATTTTACTACTATTACATTTCTTATATGGAATGATATGACAAATTGGTGACTAATCATTTTAATTTTTTTTTTTTTTAAAGTGAGTATTATTTTAAAATTATGATGTGAGGGCAATCATGAAAAATATGAACAAAAATATTTAATCCAACACTTATATCCATTGTAAAATAAACAAATGCATATTGAGATTTCACAGGATTAGTAATCCAACTTAGTTCGACTGGATTTATTAACCAACCTTAAATTCGATTGAATTTTTAACCCGCTAAATTCAATCTTCAAAACAAACATGATCTCTAATTTGTATTGTTAGTTGGTTTGATTAATGTTTAAAAAGGAGAATAGCACTATATGAAGTTATTTTTGTGTATTTTGGACGAAAATCAGTTGATTCTTTAAGCTTTAGGTAATCAGAGATTAACGAATGATTTAAATTGTTACCGATTAAATTATAAAGTTTAATTTATTATAATTAAAACTGTAGAATTTGATTTGTTTGCATGGTCTGACAGTTTATTTTGTAGTTTTTTTAAAAACAAAAATAAATTTATTTGTTGAGTAAAAAAATATGTTTTAAAAAAATCATAATAGCTTGTATTTTACTTTTTATTTCCTTTGATTTTTTATTTTGTTTTGTTTTTTAATGGTTTTGTCAAAATTTTATATTTTTTTGATTTCTCTTGGCAAGAGATGCCAAAAAATATAAAAAAAATCATATAATTTAAAAAAAGACAAAAAAAATTATTTTTATTCCACAAATTAGTTAAATTTTTGTTTGTAATGGTATTTTTTCCAATTTTATTCACAATTTTTATATTATTAGATTCATCTCTTCAAGGAAAACCTAAAAACAGTTCACTAAAAATGAATAAATTCAAAAATCAATTTAATTAAAAAATCTTAAAAAAAAATAGACCCAAATTGGACTAAGCTAATTTATTCCCCTTCGTTTTAAGATTTTTTTGGAACTTTGATCATAATTTTGTTCAGTTCAAGTTTGACAGGGAAAATTTGAAAATTTTATTAAATTGGATAAATTTCATTGACCACCCTTGAGGTTCAGATAAATACAACTACATCCTCTATACTTTTTGATATATCATTGACCTCCCTCGCTTTTGATACTACTATCAATATTTATGTTGGTGTAAATTTTGTGACAGAAATGACAAGATTACCCTTAGACTTAGGTCTTCCACATTTCTTTTCTTAGTACAAAAAAGGTGTTTGTATTTGTCGGAAACCACAAAATTTACTAAAATCGAAAAAACTCGAAAATCAAAACAGTTAAAAAATCTAAAAAAAAAACTAAGCCAATTAATCTCTCTCTTTTTTTTCTTCTCCCTCTTTTTAGGTACACACTTGACCCCAATATGGATTGAAGCAATTTTCACATAGGTTCTCCCAATGAACCATATAGTCAACTCACTAGTCTAGTTCAATTTACCATTCTTACACATGCAAGTTTGATTATATAATTTCTTAGGGGTAGTTTGATTATTTCTTTCAATAATGGGCTTGTTGCTTAAGTTAAATTAGCATGGTGGTTGCGTTGTTGTATGTAGGTATGTACGTGCAGCACTCTTGATCATATTTAAATATCCAATTCTTTTCCTTTTTCATATATCATTCCAAACCGTCCCAAGACTGTATTTGGGTTAAGAATTTAGTAAAGAAAAAGAAATAAAAAATTAGACGATTTAATCGTCAAGAACCATTAAATATCTATTTTTTCTTTTCTCTTATCTAATAATTAATCCAAACACGGCCTAAAGGAATCATCCACTCAGCTTCATAAGAGTCTCAAATACATTTTTTTTTAAATACAAATTTATTGTTGATCCAATTTATCTTGAGTCAGCGTTTTTCTCTAGTCCGTATATAGATTGAAGATGTCTAGTCCGAGCAAAAAACTGGATTTATTAATATGAGATGATATATTAGTATACATAAAATGTGTACTTTCACTCGTATAATAACACTTTTATGTGCACATGAATGGTAAATCCCACAACACATGGACCTTCTTACAAACCCCCATTCATATCATTCATGCTGGAACTAGACTCTCTAGTTCATATCAACAAGATTTGGCTTAAGTTTAGGTAATAGACTGCACCGATATTGTCAAAGCATTTTGTGTCCCGTTTTGAAATGATTCAACTCATTCATGTTGTAGACTCTATCATAAAAATTAGTATTGTAATATATCGTGTTGATTGAGCACGGTTCAATATTCGTGCAGTACTATTTTATAAATTAATAAATGCATATGATACACATGATTATACCCATTTATCTTGTTTGAATTGATATTGATCAACCATTGATCTGTATCTAATCAACGTAATTTTTTACAGTATTAAAGCTATCGATGATGTCAACAATATGAACAGTTTTGATCATTAAAATGGACTAAAAATAATATTTAAAATACTTAAACTATACCGGTATAATTCAAAATTGGACGGAAGAGATGCCTGATACTTGTAGTATGACCCCTCTAAGTGAAGCAAGCGATAGCGTGGACCAGATTTGCATGCACGTGAATTGTGCGATTTTCATGGAAAATACTAGAAGCCTTGTATTTGTGTTGTATCCTTGAAGCAACTTCTCTTGCAAGGAATGAAGGAAATATGTATGAAGGATGACTAAAAAGCTAGCTTTTGGTTGCTATATCACCGCTATGTAGCTTATATTATAACAAGTAATTAAACTTGTAACCTAGCTAGGGGCATATTTTAGCTAGTCAGAGATTTTGTAATATTCCATATTGTTTTCTGAAAGAAAAAAAAAACTGATTTCGCAAACATATTTTATAATTGTTTTGGGGAGTTTTTCTTTTTTTTTTTATAAAAGTTGTTTTCAAATTTTTGAAAGGTTTTCTTGACAAAAAATGAAATAGGTATTAAAAATATTTAAGTGTATTCCGAGCTTTTCACGATCTTTTAAAACACAAAAAACAAAATAAGGGAAATGATAAAAAATATATATATATAATTTCGAAGAGCCCCCATCTAAGGCTCCATTTGGTTCCAATCCAGTGGGCAAATTTACTTTTTTCGATTTAAATGTATATTCCGATCATGCATTGATCAATACCCGGTTAACATAATTTTTGGTGTGGTTAATAGTCTTGACGAGATCTATAAAATGAAAACTGAACCCGTTCAGTTTTGTTTTTAAACCGGAGAGGAACCCATCCCGGAGAACTAATATTCATATTGTTTAAACTTTCATTTACCAAATAGCTAGCTAGCTTCTATTGCAAGAAACCTTTTTGTTCTTTATTTGCATTCAGCAAAACAAAGAAAGGAATTCAAATTCCCTTTCGCTACACAAATAACCAAACAATTATGAAAATTGTCTCGGTTGCACACAAATGCAAAGCAACAACAGACTATCAATACATAGTTTAAATGTTTTTAGTTGTATACACTTTGTGTAAATTCTTAATGAGACTGTGAACCACCAACGTGGCATTTTATTGATAATATGAATATATAAATGACCAACCTCGAGACCACATGATCAAATTGCCCCTCCTCCTCATGGGTAATCACACAGTCCATATATGCAGAGGAGTCCCAACGCGCATGGGTTGTTGCAGGCTCCACAGTGCCTCTTATCGTAGGCCAGCTTCACGCACTTTCCTCTGCAGCAAGCCTCTGTGCGCTCGCATATCTTCTTGCACGCGCCACAGCTGTGCTGGTTTGTGTGCAGGTCCACGCACTTGTTGTTGCAACATGTGGAGTTGTACCCTTCCTCAAGGTAACAAACTTCGTGGTCCTTGTGGCAGTGATTTGATGATCTCGAGTTCTTATTCTGCTCAGCTAGGAAGCGACTCACCTTCTTTGTTGGCATCAACTTTTTGAGCAATGTTAGGTCTTTTGGTAGATCGATGTGGCTTAAAGGTGGTTTTATTTCTTTGCGACCGATGTTTTCCACGAGGAGTGTGATGGATATGGCCATGGTAATGGCTACCATGAAGATTTTTGTCACCACCTTCATGGCTTTGAAGGTGGGGAGTCTAGGGGGGGAGGGGTGATGGAGGAGAATCACTATCTAGATAGTTTTTTTATTGGTTTAGAGATGGGGGAAAGAATAGGTGGGAAATGTTGTGCATCAATTAGGGTTCATAGGCTGACTTAAAAGGAGGAGTTGACGCTGAAAAAGTGGCAAAAGGTCGAGTCTCTTGGGATTTGCTGTAAGGTTGGAATTCTATGGTTGAAAAATATACTAGCAATATATTGATTTAATCACTCACAATGGGGGAACTCTCGTAGTTGAGGGACCATTTTGCCCTTGTATACTTTGAGCTAAGAGCATCTTTATTGGTTAGAGCTATTTTAGCAATGTCAAAATTATTTCAACGAATTACAATGTAAAAATATATAATAAAAAAAAGCAATGTTAGTCCACTACGGCAATGGCATTTTTGCCGTGTAGTGGATTTTTGATTAATTTTTCATATTAACTTTTTATCATTGGGAGATAATGTAAATTTTGATGACTTACCAATTTTGACGAGAGTTAATTTTAGGAAAGTTTATAAAGCCACAAAATGCATTTGGCAAAGGATTTGCCTAATTGCCTTCTATTCCTATGAACCAAAGTGCATCCACAAATGTTGATGAAGAACCCATTTATTTATGCAGTGTGTTTTAATTAGGTATGCAGAAGCAAATTAAAGCATTACACAATCACGTTGAATTATAAAAAAATTACAAAAAAAGTCACTAAATGATGCAATAATGAAACTTTTATAATC
>BRYE01000023.1:26431654-26436654 GCA_030159115.1 Actinidia arguta var. hypoleuca
GTCAATATCATTTTGATTTTCTTGAACAAAATGGATATTCCAATGATAATATTAATAGTGTCTGTGTATTAACAGATTTTGAGAAAGAATGGAAAAACATTGAGGGTAAAATAGTTAAATCTGTGTATCTTCCTAATGTTATTCACATTGACTATGGTCAAGATTCTAAAGGAAATGACTACAGTATAGAAGCTAGTGCTTTTAAGCTTTCTGTAGGAACAAATGAAACTTTAATAAAATAAAATAATTAGACTAATATAAATGTTCAAATTATAGGTAAACAACTTTCAAGAGTTGAAGAAAATATTGTTTCCATAAAAAATAAAATAGATAAAATGACTCCTATATTTAAAAAGGAAGAAGTCATAGATAAAGGTACAACTAGTAAACTTCTAGAACCTGTATGTGTTAAACCACCTATTAAAGTTGAGCAAATTAATGTTAGAGACGAGAAAAAATATAATGAATTCTTATTAGAATTACAAAAGAAACTCCAGGGTCTTCAGATTAATATGTTAAAATTTGATCCTAAAAATATTAGTCATATTGAAGATGTAGAAAAAATATTTTTAGATCTTCAAGGTAATAATACACAAAATAATAAAATTCAGTATAAAGGAATGAAAACCAGTGTAGGTGGATCTGGTAGACATTATTATCCTAGACCTACTCCTCCTGATATATTATATGAGGAGATAGCTCAACATAATAAGAGGTTTTTCCAAGGCAGTGAAATTTACTGCTGGGAAATTGATGGTAAATCTGATTTTTTAATTATGAATACTATTCATGAAATGATGATATATGCAACGGCTTGTAAAAGCAGAGGTAATGATGATAAAAAATGTGCTATTATGATCATAACAGGATTTACAGGCATCCTAAGAGGATGGTGGGACAATTATTTAAATGAATCCCAAAAGAATGAAGTATTAAATGCAGTAAAAACTGAAGTAGATCAGAATAATCAACCCATTGTGGTTTCTGATGCTGTTTATACTCTTATTCATGCTATCATATATCATTTTATGGGAGCAGTATCTAACAACGATGAAAGTCAGAGATATATGTTACAAAATCTAAAGTGCTTATCTTTAGCACATTTCAGATGGTATAATGATGTTTTCTTATCTAGAGTTTTAATGAGAAATGATGCTGACTCTTTTTATTGGAAAGCCAAATATATAGATGGCTTACCAAAATTATTTGTTGAAAGAGTTCGCAATTCTTTGCGAGGAGTAAATGGAGAGATTGAGTATGATAATTATACTTATGGTCAATTAAAATCTGCAGTTGTTACTGAAGGATTAAATCTTTGTAATGATTTAAAATTACAAAAACAATTGAAAAAACAAAACTTAACTAATAGAAGAGAATTAGGAGAGTTTTGTGAGCAATTTGCAGTAGATATTCCTACTATAAATTATCCATCCAAATCTCATAAAAGAGATAAGAAAGAGAAAAAGATTTATAGAAAATCTAAGAAAAAGAAGGATAAAAATAAAGAAGACTATTATAGAAAATCTAGTCATAAAAAGGATAAACCCTTTACTTCTAAGAAAAGTAAAAAAAGACATGTTAAATGCTTTACATGTGGTAAGTCAGGTCATTATGCGAATAGGTGTAAAATGAATAAAAAGATTAATAATCTGGAAATAGAAGAAGATTTAAAATCTAAGATATTAAACCTTATCAATGAAAGTTCTTCAGATTCTGAATCTGAACCAGATTTATCTTCTGGAGAAGGAATTAATGATTTAGAAGATTATAGTTCTTCTACTAGTTATACTAGTACTGATAATAATTGTAAAAATAATTGTTGTTCTTTAAAAGCTTTAGAAAAAGTTAATGATCTTACTATTAATGTGTTGACTGATGAACAAAGAGACATATTAGCCTTTGCAGATCAGATTACAGATCCTGTATTAAAAAGAGAGTTTATTGAAGCTCATATTAAGGATATTCCTAAATATGATGATTTTAAAGGTTACTCTTTAAATGAAGTTTTAAAAAGATTAGAGATTAAAAAATCTTCTAGACCAACTAATGTTGATGATTTAAAATTTGAAATTAATAATCTTAAGGAAGAAATTAGAATTCTTAAAGAAAGACAAGATTCAACTGATATGTTGCTAGAAATTATAAATAAGAAAATTGATAAAAAGAAAAAGGTTATCATAAAAGAACCTATGGTGGATGAAGGAACTTCATATGAAGAACCTTCTAATGAGATTATAAATGATGTTCTTGTTATAAATCATATTCCTTATCAGAAATGGTTTATTAAAATTGATCTTGTTATTCATAATGAATATGTTATTGAAGGTGCTATTGCTTTAGTTGATAGTGGTGCAGATATGAACTGCATTCAGGAAGGCTTAGTTCCTACTCAATATTTTGAGAAAACAACACAGAATATTTCCAATGCTAGTGGAAAGAGAATGAATATTAAATATAAACTGAATAATGTTCAGATTTGTAATCAAGGTATATGTTTACCTACATCTTTTCTTTTATTAAAAGATTTGTTAAATCAGAAGATTATATTAGGCACTCCTTTTTTATCTTTAATTATGCCTATTAATAAAGTTGATTCCAGTGGTATATATACTACTATACAGAATCAGGATATATCTTTTAAATTTATATCTTCTCCTAGATTTAAACTCATAAATGAGCTCAATAATGGAATTGTTTTAAAAGAAAAATAATTAAATTATCTACAAAAAGAAATATATATTATTTCTATTGAAAAACAATTACAGAATAATTCTGTAAAAGAAAAGATACAAAATATTTTACAACAATTTCATAATGAAGTTTGTAGTGATATTCCAAATGCTTTTTGGGATAGGAAAAAACATATTGTTGATCTTCTTTATGAAGCAGATTTTGATGAAAGGTTTATTACAACCAAAGCAAGACCTGCACAAATGAAAAAAGATTATTTAGATCTTTGTCAAAAAGAAATTCAATCATTATTGGATAAAAAATTAATTAGAAAAAGTAATTCTCCTTGGAGTTGTACTGCTTTCTATGTTAATAAAAAAGCAGAGCAGGAACGAGGTGTTCTTAGATTAGTTATTAACTATAAACCACTTAATAGTGTTTTAAAATGGATTAGGTATCCCATTCCTAATAAAAAAGATTTGCTTGATAGATTAAATTCTGCTATTATCTTTTCTAAATTTGATTTAAAATCTGGATATTGGCAGATTCAAGTAAATGAAAAAGACAGGTATAAAATTGCCTTTGTGGTTCCATTTGGGCATTATAAATGGAATGTTATGCCTTTTGGTCTGAAGAATGCCCCTTCAGAGTTTCAAAATATTATGAATGAAATTTTTAATTCATATTCAGAATTCTCTATTGTTTAATTGATGATGTTTTGGTCTTTTTCAATAGTATTGGCCAACATTTTAAACATTTGAGAATTATTAAAGATGTTATTAAAAGAAATGGTTTAGTATTATCTGCCCCAAAATTAAAATTATTTCAAACTAATGTTAGATTTTTGGGTCATAATATTAATCAAGGAAATATTATTCCTATTGATAGAAGTATTGAATTCGCTTCTAAATTTCCTGATGAAATTAAAGATAAAACTCAACTTCAGAGATTTCTAGGAAGTTTAAATTATATTTCAGATTATTATCCTAATCTGTCACAAGATGCAGTTATTCTGTATTCCAGATTAAAGAAAGAGCCATCTCCATGGACAGAGGAGCATAGTAATGCTGTGCGCAAAATTAAATTAAAAGTTAAACAACTTCCTTGCTTATCTTTAGCCAGAACCAATTGGAAGAAGGTTGTTAAAATTGACGCTTCTAATATTGGTTATGGAGGAATTTTAAAACAAATTAATCCTGAAAGTAATAAGGAAGAACTTATACGTTTTACTTCAGGAATGTGGAAATCTGCACAAATAAACTATTCTACTATTAAAAAAGAAATGTTATCTGTTGTTAAATGCATTTCTAAATTTCAGGATGATTTATTAAATCAAACTTTTATATTAAAAGTTAATTGTTCAGCTGTTAAACAGGTTTTGAAAAAAGATGTTAAAAATCTTGCATCTAAACAAATATTTGCTAGATGGCAAGCTGAATTATCTTCTTTTGATTTTGATATTGAGTATATTAAAGGGGATACTAACTCTCTCCCTGATTTTCTTACCAGGAATTTCTGCAGGGTCAATATGATTGACGCCAAAATTCAGAAGAAAATAAATCGTATTTTATCAAAAATTGAATATCTTCAAAGCAGAAATTATTATCTGATAAAATTGCCTATTGAGCAATTCTATTTTCGAAAAGTTGAAATAGAGATTAATAGAGAGAGAATTAAGGTTTTAAAAAACCAAAATCACTAAGTTATATATAACTTATTCTAAATAAACTTTATGATTAGTGATAAAATTCAGAGAAAAATAAATTCTCTAATATCTGAAATTGATATTCTCAAACAAAGAAATAATTTTCTTTAGCATAAAAGTTGGGATTATAATTATGAGCAAAGAGTTAAAGAAGAAAGAGAGCTTTGGACTAATTATGATAAAATTAGAGCTTTAAAAGCTAAGATTTCAAAGTTATATATAACTTATTCAAAATAATTTTAATGATTTCTAATAAAAATATTAAGATTCTTAATAAACAAATTAAACATATGGAAAGTATAAATAATGCCATTAAATGGGAAGAGGTTTGTATACAGAAAGGTAATAATAAACCTTCTACTCACCATATTGAAAAATTATATTTTCAATTATGGAAAGATAGATCTTTAAGAAAAGTTAGGAGGTTACTTATTACTCAGGAAGGTAACCAGAAAGTATCCTCTGTATATGAGGAAAATTATTAATACTTCTATGATTTGTGAAAAGGATAGAAAGAAAATAAATAAAATTTTAAGAGAGATTAAATCTCTAGAAGGTAAATTTCTGGTTTTCAGCAACATTGATATTTCTGATAATTGCTTTACAGATGAATCATTTATAAATG
>BRYE01000023.1:26454154-26456654 GCA_030159115.1 Actinidia arguta var. hypoleuca
TTTGTTAAATAAAACATAATAGTTTTATATTCCATTTTTATTTAAACTAGAGCTTATTATCTTGTAATAGTGTGGATGTGGACCTTTTCACTAGCTCTTGTGTTTGGCTTCTAAAAGTTTTTATTCTAGTACTACTGATTTAGTTCGTGAATTTTTTTATTTTTAGTGAATTTTTTTATCAATTTTTAAATTTTTTTTATTCAAAAGTATTATTGCTTTGGTTCGTGAATTTTTTTTATTTTTAGTAAACTTTTTATTTATTCCTAAAAGTTTATATTCCAGTACTATTGCTTTAGTTCATGAATTTCTTTATAAATTTTTTAATTATTAGTGAACTTTTTTATCGATTTCTAAATTTTTTTAATCCCAGTATTATTGCTTTAGTTCGTGAATTCGTTTATTTTTAATGAACTTTTTTATCGACTTTTAAAAGTTTTATATTCCAGTACTATCATTTTAGTTTGTGAATTTTTTTTAGTGATTTTTTTATCGATTTATCAAATTTTTATACTCTTTTTTGTTCCTATTAACAAGAAGAATCTGAATATGTAAAAAAATGATCTAATTTGAGAAAAAATTACTCAAAAAAAATAGCTTATTTATTAAGTAAAAAAAATAATTTTTTTGTCCTTTAATATTTATTTAAAAAATTAGATCAAAATTTTAAATTTCTCTCGTTAAGAAAAACTAAGAGAATATGTATATTATTTATTAAATGGTAGAAAAATATTTATCTAAAATCGTAAAATCTCACAAACCAAAACTATTGGATTAGCTGTCCAAAATATGTGAAAGAAAATAACGCGGATAAAAAAGGCCAATGAAAAGCTGTTGACTTTCCATTAATTCTGAAGTTGTAATTAGTACTAAACAAGACAAGACCCACCATATAATTAGTCATAGTGTGGACATAATCACATGGTGGAAAAGGTTTTCTTAAAGGAGAATGTACACGACACGCAAGAGACTAGACTAGATTAACTCAAAGTTCACGATAATGATCTAAAATGCTCATTTTTTATTATATGTTAAGCAAATTATTTATGCAAATATTCAAGTTGATTGAATGTCGTTACATGATTAAATATTATTTATCTGACAAAAATAAATGACAAGCGTGATTTAGAGAAAACATTCATTTTTTAAGATGAATTTGATTCAATCGTACAATAATTGATTGACCTAATTTTTTTTTAATGAGCAAAATATTCATTGAAAATATAGATAATTTGGATCATCGAGGTGGATCCAAAACGGCCAAACTCAACCGGGCGAATTCTTGAAATTGGATATTAACCTTACCCGATATTAAAGTATATCCATTAACAAGGCGTAACGCTTATACAAGTCCTTGTATGACTAAACTTCTCAAAAACTAGTCTTCTCCAATGGTTGGCGCAAGATTTAGCAAAGTTAAATTTTTCAAATTAACAACATTACATGGTGATCATGAAAACTTTTTGAAAAACTAATCTAATGATCAAAATTTGACATGATGTTTGGTTTTGCAAATATGACTTTACATGATAGAGCAGCAGTGCTATTTTTTGATATGTTGACATCATAACGAGGCAAAAAAGAAAATACTTTAACAAAAGTTAAGAGGGTATTTGGTATAATTGAATTTATATTGTAATGTAATCATTCTAAAGTAGAAGTTGAAAAATATCAAAATAAAATTTCATATTTTTTAAAGTTTTTTTTTTCATAAGCAAAAACATAAGAAACTGTGACAAAGACTCTGTCGCACAACTTATAAAACAGAAAAAAACAGAAATATAAAGCAAAAAATATATATATTTGGGAAACAACACCCTCTAAATCATCTTGTGATATATATATATATATATATATATATATATATATATATATATATATATATTACATTTTTTAAATGAAGCATTATGGAGAGCTTTTTTCTGTTGAGATTTCTCATCTGTTGTGTGTTGTACTTGAAAGAGGCTCGTCATTCTAACTTTCTAAAATCTCATCCAACAATGATGGGTTGTGCACATGGTGCACCTGCAAGCAACGTGGGCTTGCCTAATGCCTTTTTTACAGGTCACAACCCAACTTCAAATAATTTCATTTGACACGAAAAAGAGAAACAAATGCTTGGCACCAACACATGGTCCATCCATATAAACATTTGCAATGGATGGTCATGATGGTATGACCCAATTTTGTGTTTTTTTCCAATTCTTTATTATTATTTTTTTGCATTTTTTTCTCACTTTTCTTTGGGGCTTTTAAGGAAAGAAAAATGGCATCATGAGTCAAAAGATGAAGAAATATTAAAAATTGAATAATAGAAAAATATGTTAGGAAAAAAAATAATTTAAATGAATTGCATCAATGCAATTTAAGTATTTTGGACCTTATTTTAAGCTCATTTTGATGATTCAAATCGTTCATATTATATTGATTTCGTCGTAAAGATCAATACTGTAAAAAGTTATATTGATCAGACATAATTTAGTATCCATTTAATACTGTTTAT
>BRYE01000023.1:26466654-26469154 GCA_030159115.1 Actinidia arguta var. hypoleuca
AGATTGGATTAGATAGACTACTTTCTTGTTAGAAGCATTGACCACATTGTGTATAAAGATTTTCAGTTTTTCCCAATAGAGAGTGTAACAACACAACATAGATTTTTAATTTTAGATATTTCCATTAAAGAACGATATAGTATTAGGAAGAAACTTATAAACCTTCAGACTATGTGGTAAAAACTTAAAGATGAGAAGCTTAAGGAGTTTAAGGAGAAAATAGCAAAATAGAGGCACAGTGGAAGTTGGATGGGGATATCAACATCATGTGAAATACAATGGCAGAGCGGATTAAACGAACAATGATGAAGTCCTTGGAGTATTAAAAGAGAGAGGCCCCCCTTCAAAAGAAATATAGTGGTGGAATGATGAGGTTCAAACCACAGTAAAAGCCAAGAATGAAAGTTTTAAATAGTAACAGATAGATGTATATAAGGACAATCTTAAGAAATATAAGTAAGCATAAAAAGAATCCAAGAAAGTCATAGGAAAGGCAAAACGGAAAGCATATGAGTTCTTTTATACTATATTAGATAGTAGAGATTGTGAGAAGAATATCTATAAGATTACTAATATGAAAGAGGAAAAAATAAGGGACTTTACTTAAGGCGAGTGTATAAAAAGTGAGCACTCTAGGATGCTAGTGAAAAATAATGAAATTAAGAAAAGACGAAGAGTGTATTTTTGAGAAGTTGTTAAATGAGAAATAAGAAGGAGAGAGTTCAGGAAGAGACGAATGCAATGGCAATAACGTAACTTGAGATTATAAATTTTACTGTAGAATACATAAGTCTAAAGTGAAATTTGTCTTAAAAAACATGTGATTTGATAAGGCCCTAGAATCGGATGACATCCTAATTAAGATTTGGAGAAATTTAGATGAAGATAGATTGCATTAGTTAACTTAGTTATTTAACAAAATTATTATGACTATAAAAAATGACAAAATAATGGAAGAGGAGCATTTTAATACCCATATGCAAGAACAAATGTGACATCTAAAGTTGTTACAATCACAAAGGGATCAAGTTGATGAGTCACACTATGAAATTATAGAAAATGGTTATTGAGTAACATTTGAGAAGGATAACAAATGTGTCGAAGGAGCAATTTGATTTTATGCTAGGTAGATAGACTATAGAAGTAATCTATTTATTAAGAAGACTAGTTGATAAGTGTAGAGAGAAGAAGAAAAAACTCCATATGGTCTTTATAGATTTAAAAAAAACTTATGATAGAGTTCCTAGAGATATTATTTGGTAGTTTTGGGAGATTAAATGAGTTACAATGGTATACATTGATGTAATTAATGACATATATGATGGTGTTGTTAATATGATTCGATTACTAGGTGAAGAGACAAGTGAATTCTCAATCACAGTAGGATTACATTAAGGGTCTGCCTTGAGCTCTTATATTTTTGCCTTAGTTATGGATGAGTTTACTAAGCATAATCATGTTGATGTTCCATGGTGTATCCTATTCGTCGATGATATAGTATTAGTCGATGAGACAACAAGGTGTGTTAATGCGAAATTAGAAATCTAGATGGAACAATAAAGTAAAACAAGTAGGAACAAGACTAAGTATACATAATGCAAATTTAGTGTGAGTTGAAACTTTCATAGCAAATGAGTGCAGATTCAAAATCAAGAGATATCAAAGAGCGAAAAATTTTAGTATCTAGGTTCTATTTTTAGCAATGATAGTGAGATTGTTGTTGATATAACATACATGATACAAGTTGGTTGACTTAAGTGGAGAGCGGCTTCTAGAGTATTATGTGATCGAAGAGTAATTTCAAAGTTAAAAGAAAAATTCTATAGAATGACTATAAGACAAGTGATGCTTTGTGGGATATAATATTTGTTTGTTAAGAAGTAACATGTGACTAAAATAAGTATAACTGAGATGAGAATATTGTTGTGGATGTACGAAAAGACTAGGAAGGATAGGATTACGAGTGTTAACGTTCGTGATATTGTAGAGCTTGCACCAATTGAAGATGAACTAAGAGATAATAGACTTAAATAGTTCGGACATATATGTCGTAGACCTGTTAGTGTGTTAGTAAGAAGAAGTAATATGATTATAGGTAGTGTCAACACTAGAGGAAGAGGTAGACCAAAATAAAAATTAGATGCGATATTAAAAATTGATATGATTGATTTGAATCTCGATAAAAAATTAACCATTGATAGAGCTCAATGATGTAAAAAAATTTAATGTAGCCGACTCTAATTTATTGAGACAAATGCTTAGTCTGTTTTGGTTTGGTTATACCCTCCATCAATCCTCAAACAGTTGCCCTCTTAACTTTTACATTTCAAAACCTAGAACTCGAAAGTATAAAAAAGTTTAATATAGCCGACTCCAATTTATTGCGACAAAAGCTTAATTTATTTTGTTTTGGTTACACCCTCCGTCAATCCCCAAACAGTCGCCCTCTTAACTTCTACATTCCAAAAACTAGCCACCACACCTCCAACCTTTTGCCACC
>BRYE01000023.1:26489154-26494154 GCA_030159115.1 Actinidia arguta var. hypoleuca
GTGGAGATGACCTCGTTTTACCTCGGTCAAGAGGGTTCGGAGATGACCTTGTGGAGATGACCTCGTTTTACCTCGGTCAAGAGGGTTCGGAGATGACCTTGTGGAGATGACCTCGTTTTACCTCGGTCAAGAGGGTTCGGAGATGACCTTGTGGAGATGACCTCATTTTACCTCGGTCAAGAGGGTTCGGAGATGACCTCGTTCATGATTCTCATCTGTTCGGCCATACCATGTATCTCACGGTGGAGTCCCTCTAGATCCGGAGCTTGGCTGATATTGGCCATTGGATGAGCTCTATAATCTAACGGGCTGCTGACGCTTGGTCTGGGTAATAATCGGCTGTGCAGGTGCATAGGATAAAGAGAACTTTCGTTCCCACAGACGGCGCCAAACTGTTGTGGTAAAAATCTGGGAGAGCAACCAACAGTCAGAATTGCTCCTCGACCTCGGCACTGGACCTCGGCTAAAGTGGGGCGACCTGCACAGCAATGAATCAAAAGTAATCGGCCGGGGTGAGGCCGTTCAAAACCCCTCCGGCGTATGAATCAGACCAAGACGACCAGAGAATAAGGCAGTATGGAGAGTACAATAAAAGTGTGTAGTGCCTGTGTGTTGAGCGTACCTTTTTGGTTGTGGGGGAGCGGCCTTTATATAGACGGGAGAACTGAGTCGTGTCAGTATAATATGACGACTTCCTCGGAAGGATAAGCATGGGATAATATCCCAATTAAATCTGGAGTTCAATCTGGAGGCTGCCAACTGGTGATCATTCCAGATTTATAGGCGACGTTGTGGAGTTGGAGTCTATTGAAAACAGTCCTCTTGCAGAGGTGAAACTTTTTATGGAGATGGACTTCAATCAGGTTAGGAGTCTTGTGATAACAGATCTCTAATGGAGATGGGAGTCCTTTTGGAGAGAAGTCTTTGCATTGGGCGTGGTGAATCATCTCGCCCTTATGGCGATCTGGCAGGAATTTGTAAATGGAATGGAGCTCGACTCATTAACTGTATTAGGCGACCTGGAAGGCGAGTTTGGAGATATTGAGCGACGTACTCTGCTCGGAACATTTTATGATTCAGAATTTGTTCGGATTATTCCACATCAAAAACATTCCCTTTCGTTAACGTTTTTTGACAAATTAGCTCTTTTCAAGAAAAAAAACTCTACCCAAAAGGAGCCTTACTTAAACCAATGAATTCTACTATTTTGATCTATCATTGAGCGAATAAAATTGCACTCAATTTGATTAATATATATATATATATATATATATATATATATATATATAAATATTTGGACCTAATTAATGTTTGAGCACATCCATTTAAATCACGGAATAAATAAATAATATATACAATACACAAAAGCAGCAAACCACTGTCCCGGCCGCTGGTTTTGAAATTCTCTCTCATGCAGTTTTGGCCAGTTACTGGTTCGTTCATCTTTTATTGAGGATAGTAACGAGAGGTTGGCGATGGGTGACCCTTCACGTGGAATATAGACAAATAATGGAACCACCACATAGGAGATTCAATAGACACTTCGGCTTCGTTTGAGATCAGTTTATTTTTTTGATTTTTTTATTTAAATTAAGTAAAAAAGTCAATTAGAGTTGATTTTTTTTTTTGCTTAGTTTTAGCTAAAATAAAGCTAAAAAAGTCAAAAAAACTTGACCTTTTTAATAACAAATTTAAAAAAAACTTAGATTTTAAGCATTACCAAACGGGGTTAGGCTTGTTTGGCTAGTTTTTTTAAAATACTATTTGTTTTGTTTTTAATGAAAATTTTATATTTTTTTGTTTCTTCTTGACGAGAGAAATTTAAAAATGTAAGAATTTTGTTCATTTTCTCTACATAATCTATAAAAAAAAAATTAGCCCAAACTGAACCTTAATCCTACTTATTTAAGAAAAATTTGTTACTAGTTTGTACCACACTATATGTTCCATAAATATATAGAGACATTAATACAGTAGTATGTCCCAAGGTCCACAACCAGAACATGTCATCATCTATAGCTATGAATGGTCAATCCATAGAGTGTAGCTATAAGTAACAAATTATCTGAGAGTTGAAATCCATTAGCTCTCAAGCCTACAATAACAAGTCTGTAAACTAGGGCAAGCAAGGTAAAATTCATTGATAAAGAGTAGACATTTTGAATTAGGGTGAGCATCTACTTCAGCATCACTAGATTTTAGCCAAATTATAACTAAAAAATTATATTTTTTATTTTAGCTAGTCACTTTTTTAGCAATAAATCCACCAGCTTCTCTAATTGCGAAAACAACCAGGAAGTAGATATCAAATAAATAGTTCTTAGTCATTTTTGGCTAAAAACAACTAGGATTGTAGCAAAGTTAAATTTGTAGGTTGTTTTGACTAGTTTAATATGGACATAATTTTACTTACTAAATTAGCGACAAAAGATATTTAGCTAGTATGATATGGATGCACAATTACCCACATGGTCCTTATTATGCCTTCAAAATTTATTGATAGTGTTTGGTATAGCTGAACTTATATTAAAATTGTTTATTTAAAAGCAGAAGTTCAAAAACATCAAAATAGAGCTTTTAAGAATCAAATATTTTTCAGTTTTTATGGATTATTTTTGATCCATAAGCAGAAACAAAAGTTATGTTAAACAATCTGACAATAGTTTCAAGACAAAAAAGTTACAAGTTACTCCTTATAAACTATATCAAACATGCACATTGTCTCTCTAGCTTAATGCCCTCACAATTATATAATCATCGTATTTCAAAATTCGTGTATTTTAAGGTTTCTGCGTATCCAGATATGGGGGATAAAAAGACAAAATAATTTCAATGAAGGACTCTTAATTGGCCACACCAATTTTCCTATAAACCAAAATCTTCAAGCTTTATTACTCAATTAATGCACAAAACCCATTTTGAATTAAATAGAAGTAACTTGGTTGGGCTCTATTCTAATCTAACTATTCCAATCATGTTGTTCATGCATGGGAAGATGAGACAACAAATAATTCACAATAAAATTTCACAACATGGATCACGAAACCAGATTTTCATGCCACATGGCATTACTCCCACAATATATATATATATATATATAGAGAGAGAGAGAGAGAGAGAGAGAGAGAGAGACTAGCTAGTGGACTTATATTAATATATGGACAGCTCTTCACAGCTCAATCCATTGATAAGAAAGGTCCCTCTTGGAAATACGTACAGTTATTTGCACCACCAAATACATTCCCACTTTTGTTTTATGCAAATCATTTTTCTCTACAGTCCTAAGACAAGTTGGTTTCCCATTTGCAGCCGCCACAACAGCTTCTCTGTAGTCCGAACAGTTTAAGCATTTTTTATTTATTTATTTTGATTATCTAAATCATTTATACTGTAGATTCCGTTGTGAATTCCATCGTGAAGATCAATACAGTAAAAAATTATGTTAATCAGATACAAATCAATATCCGTTTAATACTGATTTATAACTTAATAAATGAATGAAACAAATACAATTATATCCACTTATTTTGATATAGATTGATATCATTGACTATTAATTTATAACTGATCAATATAATTTTTATAATATTAAAATCCTCAATAAGATGTACAATATAAACGATTTGAATAATCAAATTGAGTACATAATAAAGTACAAAATACTTGATCTGCATCGTGCAGTCCAAAAATGGACGATCGAGAAGCTTTGTCCTCGCAGCCACTGCATGTATATGGTAGCGCTAGCCCTAGAGCTCCTCACTTCAATGCATTTGTGAATTTTTCCCGCGTAAATTACACTTTGCACCCTTGTACTTTCACTTAAGCTTCATTTTACAGCCTTCACTTCTAGTTATGTCAGCTGTCTCCTTACATTTTATGTCTAGTGTCAACGTGACTCTTCTATATACCTTTTGCTTAATATTTAAGGGTCACGTGGTCTTTTTACATTATTAATTAAATATCACACGAATAAAAGAGCCACATTAGCATTTGACCTGAAGTGTAATTTTTTTTTTTATTAGTAAAGAAGAAAACTTCATTAGCGGAAATAAGTTTACAATGAGATAATAAGGGTTTAGGAAACAAAACGACATTATTATAAGACAAACATATCTTAACTAGTTTGACACATACTAACTTGCCTATGAATTACCACTCCAAAGCTCAAAGAACTAAGAAAACTAAAGTACAAGGGGTTGACAAATACAACCAGAAGTGATGGGTACAAAGTGTAGTTTTCTCTTCTTGTTCCCCTTATAAATAATGCTTGTTGTTGCTCGCTACCAAGACAAACCAGCTCTGGTGTGCTGCTTCTCTCTCTCTCTCTCTCTCTCTCTCTCTCTCCACACTATCCAAAACACATTCTTTTAGGACTGTTTGATTTCCAATGGGGAGATGGTGGTTTTCCAGTATTGGAAACATGGTTTTGTGGTGCAAAGAAGCTGTTTCTTTGTGTGTGTTTTTGAAAATGGGGGGTTCTGAATCTGGTTTTTTGTTCACTTTGGTTAAGGAATCTGTTCTTGCTGTACTCACATGCAGTCTTGCACTAGGTACTTCTGTTGTTTTTCACTAACATTTGTTGTTGCATTCTTTCCTTGGGTATGTTTTCGTCTTTCAAAATCTAGTGTGGCTCAAATTTAAAACACCATTTTTTTTTCCAGTTACCAATACAACATAGATTAGGATGAAAGTGGTGGAAAATAACAGAAAGAGAAAATTTTAAAAAATTTCACGCTGTATGTTTAGCATAAAAGTAGTAGAGAGTGTCAGAAATTTGACTTTCTTATATATTCCAATAAAGCATGCCAAGAAAATTTTATCTCATTGCAAAAAATCCGAGAAAATTTTATTTTCCTGTGTGAAAGTAACTACATATTTTGTAACTTTCATTCTTGTCGATTTTTCATTTTCCAACTCCACCTGAAGATTTTTGCTAAGGGTAAATTAAGTAAATTTGAATATTTTCTAACAACTTTGTAACAAAAAATCTTGTTAACCAA
>BRYE01000023.1:26501654-26509154 GCA_030159115.1 Actinidia arguta var. hypoleuca
AAAGCTTGCCAACAGAATTTGAATTAATACCATTTGGGTTCCAATCATCAAATATCACTAGGAATTCTAATCCAAGTGAGTCTCCAAATCTCACCCAACGGAGCCGTACTCATTGCAATCCTAGATCATAGTACTAGTTATCCCCAGATATCCGTGGCCGGTATACGATAGTTTGTTTCCCAAACAGACCCCGCCTTACCACCCAGCATCCAGCGACAAAAATGCATAAATTTTGAGGGCAAAAATTCGAAATGCAGACAACTAGACAGACGAGTTTCCGAGTCTACAAACACGCCGAGTGAGACGAAGTGAGAGGGGAGCGAGAATGACGTGGTCCGCAGCAGCGAGGTCCTTACATCTGCCGGCGATAGACGTGGGCGCACTGCGCGCTCGGGCTCCTTTGGCCATCGGCTTCGGCATCTGGCGATCGTCGTCGGCTTCGCTTCGATCGAAGCCCTTCGCTTGCTTAGGAATTTCCACTAACGCGAGTGAGTTCCTTCTCTTCTACAATGAACGTTATAGTCTGGTCGCTACTGTCTACTGATTATACGAATTACAACGATACTGCCAAAATGTGGATTTTTAATTTCAACGAATTTGTGGGTTTTTATTTCAGTCGTTTGGAACTCTTTTGGTTTGAAATTCGTATTTTGTTGTGTTCTGGTGCACTGTGAAGAGCAGATTATTGGTACTTTGAAATTTTCAGTGAGAACTGCAATTGATGTATGTTGTGGGTCTTGGGTAAATCGTGGTTGTAATGTGTTGGATTTGAAGCGAAATGGCACAAGGTTCTGTTTGCTTGCCTGTAGAAACTAGAAAGTGCAGATATTGATTTCGAAGATGAATTTTTGCATTGATTTGTGCTCAGGAAATCAAGGGAAGTACCTACCAGTGCGCTGAGTGGTACTAACAAAATTATACATTTTAATGTGCGTCCATGAAAATGACAATGAATTGCATATGTGAGAATATTTAGTAAAACTTGCATTATGTGGGTTTGATTGGGGTTCCTTTTTAACTTATTCATAGCTTGTGGCTCTTTGGCTTCTGATTTTTTTAATTCGCGTTTTTAGTCATTTGCTATGTGTTTGGGGCATGCCACTAATGATTGCCCAACAATTCCGGAAAATGTAGCATTGAAACTTGATAAGTAATTAAGGTCATCTACACGAAGATCTAGGTATAGCCTAAATGAATGGCATGTGAGCATCAATGATAGGTGGAAAGAGTGGAACGTAGTTGAAATGGTCAAAAGACCGAGTAATATGTGAGAATAAATATAAAAAAAAACTTGTAACAAGAATTAACGAAGTGGACTAGCTCAAGAATCCATCTCAATTACAACCTAGAATGTCTAATTCTTTATCTCTTTGACTACACAACTAGCTAATCACGGGAATTGTGGTGTTAGTTGGAAAATAAAGTAATTAAATCAATAAAACACTGAGAAGATACATCAATGAATTGTGTTGGCTTTTAACTAATGCATCAAACACCTTGGATGGAAGGGACTCAAGATCAAGGGAGAGAATCATGTCAATTTCCACAAGTTGTCTCAATGTGTACAATTTTAGTTTAAGTCTTTGGAATAGACATTTATACAAACACATAGAATGCAAGGGAAATAGACTAACTTGTGAGAATCAATACAAAGTTATCATCTTTACTCGAGTATATACAATCCTTAATTTTGATCAAAAATTCACCAGCAATAATCCATCAAATATTATATGAAATCGAGTGCAAGTGAAGGAATTAGAACATAACTAGATCATAATTTTAGACTTCACCTTGAACTAGCCTAAGAAATCTAGCCTAGAAAGCACATTATGCAAATCACCAACAACATAATAGAAAACATGAAAAACACGATCAAGATACAAAATTGAATTGAAATTGCTGACAATCTAACTACTAGTAAGCTTTCTCCAAGGGAAATTTGGAATCAAACAACAATTACTCGTAAACCCTATAAACCAAGAACTAAAGCTTCTAAAGAACAAGTATGAGAATTGGAAAGCAAAACCTTCAATTGATTATATCCACTCTTAGAGAAATTCGTAACTAATGCAAATCTTCAAACATAACTCAATTCGGATTACAAATGCACTTCGAATTTGAGATTTGGCTCAAGAGCTAGAGAGAGAAAGTTAGAGAGAGAAGCTCTCAACTAAACTAACTAACTTTTTAACTAAGAAAATGATTAAAAAATTCCCCCTAAGCAAAGCTAATCCACCTATTTAGCCGACCTAAATGAAATTATAACAATACACTCGTCATTAAGGACAAAACTGTTCATTTATTGTTCCTCTGTAGACAACTCTACCGGTACCATCTTTTTGCTCTACTGGTATATGGAGTACTGGTACCACCTTTTAGGAGGTACCAGTACAAAAGTGCACTAATCTTGGGGTATCCATACTGTGAACATGACTGTTGTACCGATACCATGTTGGTACTGGTACACTTTCTGGTTTTCTGCAGCTTTTTGCTTCTTTTGTCTCTAGTCTCCTCTTTCTTGCCTCAGGACTTCTTTAGCCATCTTTTGAACTCCTGAATGTTGTCAATCTTCCTTAGAACACGTGCACGCCATTATTTAACGCATTTTACCTACATTCATCAAAACAAACAACTTGCACGTAAAGTCATGAATAACCGAAGAATTAAACGACTTAGTTACCCAACTTAGGGGGTTTAAAACTAACAAATGCATACAAAATGTGATATGATCAGTTTCTATATTCATATAGGTTTTGCATTCATTGTAGGTGTGAAGGAAGCTGTTAAAACTGACAAGGCTCCAGCTGCATTGGGACCCTATTCTCAGGCCATTAAAGCCAATGACCTTCTTTTCGTGTCTGGTGTACTTGGTCTCATTCCAGAGGTTTGTGATATTGTTACATCATGTTTGATTAGCATTTCTTATATCATTGCTAGAAGAGTGGGACACATTCCGACTGCATATTATACAACCTATCATTGAATTTAGTTTTACTATTCCAAATTGATGAGTTGTATCATTATGTATTACACATTATAAACAGGGTTAACTCTATGCATTCACAAAGGGAAAGGAAAAAAAAAATTCTTGGCATTACCTGCATACAACTATGGGCATAGAATTTAGTTTACTACCCCGCAGGATAAGAGTATATATACATGACCTTATGCTTGTGGATGTTATATATGATCTTTCCTTTGAAATCAGTCTCCAATGGTGTGAGTAGGTGCTGGTTGCTGTCAAGATGAAGCCACTGCAAGACAATTTTGGAATAGAAAAAATCCATCCAACTTCCCAGGGAAACACCAAAAGGGTGTTGTCCCTTTATGTTATCTATACAATATGATAAAGCAACGCCCATTTTGGTGAAGCCTAACTTTTGTAAGGCCACCTGGATTTTTAGATACCAAAATTACCCCTATAATAAAACAAAAACTAGCACTCTTTCTTTACATAACTGCTTCCAACTTCCCTCATTATCATAATTGCTCCTTTTTGAGAACCTCTAATTTCTGGATCAATCTCGAACGTAAGAGTCAGGTTCCACGTCTCCACTCTCACTTTTGCGCGACTGTCTTCCTTCATTGTTTGCATTCTCTCTCCTCCTCTACATGTACATTATCTAAGATTTTTTGTTCCAATCAATTTGTTTGCCATATGGCCTTTGGAATATTTGATGGTAGAATTATTGTTCAGCATTACTAGAGTTGCACACACATCGTGTATACCCTGCCACAAGTAGAATTACAAATGTACAATAGTTTTGTAGATGTCTTGCAACTGTTCTATTGCGCTTATGAGTTTTTGGTGATTAAATGCAGACAGGGAAGTTTGTTTCGGACAGTGTAGAGGACCAAACAGAGCAGGTATAAACAATTACTGACATGTAAATTTGCAATGGTGGTTGTGTGATGTACTGATATTATGTATCTTTTAGGAAGAAGTTCTGGGATGGGTCATCTTCAGTGCTATAAATGGGATCAAGAAGCTTCAGATTCACTTATCGTCTCATGCTTGTTTAGTGGCCTACATATAACCATTTAATCTGTCTTAAATTACTTTATGTTTGGCTTGTAAAGGTTGATGACGAAATCATAGAATTAATTACTTTTTCGAACTTGACCCTTACAGTTCTGTTTGTGACTTAATATTTTACTTTTGCATCAACCACTGAAATTAGAGATCCATGCAAGAACTGTAGTAGAATTGTTATTTTGCAGCAAATAAAACAACGCTGGCCAGGTGAAAATTGTCATCAAGACAAGCTGAACAATAGTTGGAGCAGTTCATTATATAGCTGGAGGGGGTTGGGTGGGGATGGGAAGTTGCTTGTCAAATTTATTAACCATTATAAGTGTAGGAATTTGAGCCACCTCAATATGGAGTTAGCAAGTTTGGCATTCAGCTTTATTTGATTTCTTATCCAACTTTTTTTTTAAAAGTCTTGGTACAATCCTCCTTCTGTAGTATATATAAAAAAAAGGAATAAGCAAGCAAACAAACAAATCTGAATTTCTACTGGGGGTACCTTAGATGCCAGATGATAGCAACTCACTTGATTGTGGTAGCAAATGATCTTATGTTTCCCCTCTGATGCTTGAACCCAGCCCATAAAAGAGGATGAAGAAAGAAAGGAAGGAAAGAAGTGCCCTTGATGGCTTCATAGTTTTTGAGTTGTGAGTTTGGTTGGTAACTTACTGACTTGAGCTTACGAAAATATGCAGGTTCTGAAAAATATGGGAGAAATTCTGAAAGCCAGTGGTGCCAACTATTCCTCAGTAGTTAAGACAACAATCATGTATGTGATACTTGTATCCATGGTTTTTGTTGTGTGTGTGTGTGTATATTTATTTGAGAGCTCGAGAGTTTCTGAGAGTCCCATTTGTTTTCCTACAGGTTGGCTGACTTGAACGATTTCAAGAAAGTGAATGAAATCTATGCCAAGTGTAAGTTTTACATAGTTGAAATATGATATACTACATGATTTTTTTTCCTGATCTCTGCATACTAGATTAATCCAAGATTCCTCCAGTGCTCATAACGTTTCACCAATGTTATTCTTTGCTTGATCATTGAAACAACTTGAAGATAATGCAAGTGTTGTCTATTCTTAAAATGTGGAATATGAGAACTCAATGTATATGAGTTACTAGAATACCTCTTTACCTAGGCTACCACTACTAGTCACCTTCTCTGAGGACAACGATGTCTGAATAAATGTGAAAGCATGTACTCACCAATTGTCAATTTTATAGCATGAAATTTAACCCTACTAAAAGAAGATGCACTAGCAGTTAGCACCCTTTCCAAAACCAACCTCCCCACTAATAGAAATAATGCAATGGATGGTCTGTCCAAGTTGTGAAGTGTATAGATTCCAAACACTTTCTACTTGTGCGGACTCTATTCTCTTTGATGATGATACATCGCGTTATTGAAAAATGAACTCAGGATGCGCTCGTTAATCTTCTGCCATTTAGATTCCTTCAGACGTGGTAACCATTTGGGGGGATTCTCTCATTAGCATGGCTTATATCAAAAGAGGATTGACCCTGACTGGACTCTGTTCAAACAACTTTCCTCAGTTTTTAATTCTCAGAATCTTATCATTTTTTAGCTAATATTCTCAGAGCTCGTTACTGGCTGATCCTGCTGTGTTGTTCATTTGTTACCTAAAATATAAACGCTATGAATGTAAATGTTGAACTGTTGAAAATGATGAATTAGTTACTCATTGACATCGACACTGTTGATGTTTGATGAAACCTGGTTATATGTTTTTTGTTGCAGACTTTCCCTTACCTGCTCCCGCTCGTTCAACGTATCAAGTAGCCGCATTACCGCTGAACGCGAGAATTGAAATTGAGTGCATTGCAGCACTCTGAAACCCGAATTGATTACCGAAGTTGGAAGCTAGCGCTGAAGTTAATAAGGTGCAAGGTGGCATCTCTGGGTATCGACTTTTGGAAATCTGGCTCAATTCATTTGGACTTGAGATATGGAAAAAAAAAAACTAGTGAGTTTAACGACGGGTTACCTAGATTTCTGTTAAAATCCAAACTAACTTGAGGAGCTTTTTAGTTAAATTTGAAACTTTTGCAGTATCTATTGGTGCCTCATTTTGAGTGGCAAATGGGGTTGTACTAGCGTATAAGTGTTCCTTTATCAAAAAACATGATGCCTTGGTTCGAGTATTTGGGAATTGCAGTTTCCCTTAAAACTCTTATCGATTGGCCGAAAATAAAAAAGTTTATACACCCTCCTCGTCTTTTGGATCAATTTTTCTTTTTCGGGTTTAAATTTTATGGAACGTACAGTTAAGAACCTAATTTTTTCATCTTGTAAGATCCGCTGCTATGTGTGAGACGGGATCCAGAATTCAGTCGGGATAAATCTATAAATAGATAGCATCGTCAATGAAAAAAAAATAGCAAGTTATTAAAGCTTCTTTTTATAACAACTTCTTGAACCTGTTTGTATTTATATATTTGAACTATTATTCGAGAATATTTTCTTTAAATTTTATCACACTTTTCAATGTTTGGTGCCAGGATAACGTCCAGTTGCTCTTGCCATTAACACCAACCCGTTGTATGAGATTTATCCAAATCCTTTTCGATTTTCTTTCTTTTAAGGTTTTTTTTTATCTGGAATGGTGGTACCTCTCTACTCGCATAAATGTTTTTTTCCTAAATGATTAAATGTGTTTATTGTGATATGTAATTTCAAAATACATTTTGCTTTTTTCTTGAAAAAAAAAAGTGAATTACAAGCATGATTTTGAAATAAATATTCATTTTTTTTTTGAAAATAAATGTGATAAAAACAACAAAATGAACGATTTATATTTCACCCAAGTGAAATTATAATACATCTTTTAGACTAAATTGAACTAAACCCTTGAGTAATATTATCTATAACAAGTTTGTTGTTCGCCCACTTATCACCGTTGCTTATGATTGGTTAAAATTGATACAAGAGTTTCACCGACGAACCAGACACAAACAAGAGTAGTTGTTTACCGAAAATTGAGGGAGCAAAATTTTTGAACTCTTAATTTATCCAATTCTTCAACCAGTTCATGCCTAAGCAATGGAGTTCCCAATTCTTCTCTCTCTCTCTCTCTCTCACACACACACACACACACACACACACACATAATTAACAATTCCACGTCCTCTTATTCTTTCTCCTATCTAAATATTTATGTGTTAGGGGAGTTGCCTGCTATGTACAGTTGGATTTGGAGAACCTGTTTGGTTCATGAAATTTGTTTTTTGTTAGTTTCTACTCTGTGTGCGCGTAAATCTATGAGATAATATTAAAGAAATAAGACGGGTCCACGTAATGAAATTGTTTGCAAATGCTTCCTTCCTTGGATCCTTTATCCTCGTTTTGATCGACGTAATAGGATCAAGGTTCAACGTAGCACTGTTATCCTCAGTTGGTAATATTATTATGTTCTATTGAATGATCGAGTTCCTTTCGGGGATCGAATA
>BRYE01000023.1:26531654-26536654 GCA_030159115.1 Actinidia arguta var. hypoleuca
TGGGAGAGTCAACACTCAAAAACTTGCATAAAGTAATGAAGAATTTTGGCTTGAGCTTGCTTAAACGCATAAATTGAAGAAAAAAAGGGGGAAATCCAAAATGATGGGTGATAAATTTGGCAAGATTTTGGCTCACTCGGAGCTTAAATTGATCCGAATCGTTCATCTTGTAAGAATTATTAAGATAATTATAAGTGTAAAGAGTCACATTGATCAGTTAATAGTAGGCATATGATTATATAATTTTTGTCAAAATAATAAATGTAACTTTGTGTATATACCGCCTTCTTTTCAACAAATGTGATTCATGATTACTAATTTTTTAATAATTGAATTTTTTAAATGGATGACCTTCTTAGCGTGCTTAATTTATAAAATTAACAGTTCAAACAGCAGAGTTGAGTCCAATATAAGTTCACATTATACCAACAGTACTTTAAACCATAAACTTCAGACAAGTCTAATGCTAGGAAAATCTTGTGTGTAAGCGATAAAATAATGGTTATTTTTTTTTAAAATAAAGAGAGAAGAGAGGAGGAATTGGCATGTCAAAACAAATTTCCTTTTTCTTCTCTTTCTACCTCATTTTGGTCAAATATAATTTGATGTGAGATAAAATCTCCATTTACTAATTTTGAGTTGGGTTTGTCGTTAGAAGGGACCACGTCGTCAATATCTGTTGTGATTCCAATCATATCATCATACCACTATTGCTCACCTCGTCAATATATGTGAGCATCTCCACATTGCCAACAGGCGAGGATTCCACTTCCATAAGGACTTTATCTCCATGACTGCGCCCCGGTGAGACTCCTCCATTACGTCACTTATAGTTGCGATTTGTTCTCCAAATGACATCTCTCTATTTTATCTCCGATATTCACGAGTTCTCCTTCCATATTTATCTATTCAAAGATCTCGCCGTGATCTTCTTGCACGCCTCTCCATTCTCCATATATAAAAAGGTCGCTCCCCCTATCACAAAGATGTATGACTAAAATCTTGATATACTCACTCTGAGAGCTCTCCGCTTCTTCGCTTTGCCTAGCTTATATTCGCTGGTCTGATTCGCATGCCGAAAAAATTTTGAGCGGTCTCGTTCCGATCGGTCACATTTGTTGCCTTGCACAGGTTGCTTGAGTCATTTCCGATGTCAAATACTGAGGTCACGAGCAATTTTAACTGTTAGTTGCTCGTTCTAAATTTTTCTACCACAACACAATTTATACAAAATTATAATAAAGTCCTTCACACTTTTACTTATTATCAAAATTGCCTCTGGTCGTACCATTATATTTTTATTTCTTTTTTTTTTAAGAGGTAGTTTAGGTATTAATTATGTAGTTACGTAATAAAGATAAAATGTAAAATGCATAAATTATTATGCCGACTAGATGACTGCCACGTGTGAATGAGATTGGTCTGATGATGATGTCAGCAACGATGTCCAAATTACAGTAACAGTCAAGTGGGAAGCTCGTTGGTGGGTGTTTTGGACCGTAGCATGGGATGGGACCCGCGGTGCGTGAAAGTGAGTAGGAGCCAACTTAGACTCCTCAACACCTACCATCCACAAAGCCCCATTACTTTTTGCGGTGGTGTTTGGGTGGTGATTAATACACTTTTATATATATATATATATATATATATATATTTATTAATATACTTTTTGCTCAATAGAAACGTTATCCTCCCTCTTCCTAGCAGACATTTTCCCTAAATCATCACATCTCATCATTTGACCGTTATCTTAATCAATGTCTTAGGTTGTATTTGAGTTAAAAATTTAGTGAGGAAAAAAAAATTAAAAGATTCAATATTTTTTTCTTTTTCTTATTAAATCATTGATCTAAACACAATATTAGAGTATCTCGATTGGTTTTGGCTATTTTTATTCTCATTTTTTTTCTATCATTATTGTATTCTCCTCTCCTTAAAACCTGAGATGATTATAATGTAATAAGGCTGACTTTGTAAATTTGATTTTGGTTTGACTTAAAGTTCAATACAATTTTAATTTTGAAAGGTTTTGCTAACTAATAGAGATGGATTTTTTTGAAAAATGTAACCATATAATTATTCTCACAAAAAACTTGCCAATAGAGATAATAATTTTTTTTTATTTTTCATGGAGAGTTGGTTTCTGTAATTCTCTCAAAGCAATCCACTCAATGTTACCCTTTGTGTTACCAGTCCCAAGTTTACTTTTTACGGCCAGAATCTTTCATTAGATCCAACATCTACTCCACACGATCAAATCTCATTTGTTTTAAAATCATAATATCGATGTAATTCGATCATTTGCTACTGATATCTAATCCATGGTCGAGTTCGTAAACCTAACTCCAATAGTAGTGAGGGGTACGTACTCCGGAGGAGTAGGTAATCAAGGACATTTGGTTTGGATACCGTTAGTGATTACTAGGGATTAGTGATAACATGGATACGTGAAGAAAAGCAAAAAAAAAGCCCATAAAAGCGAGAGATTCCGTTGGATGATTCGCGTTCACACCACCAACTTTAATCCCACAAGATTCCGCTCCCAACCCCTTTCACACCTAAAAGGGTCGATGGCTCACAAGCCGGTTTCAGACAATTCGGCTTCACGCTTGGGTGAAGTTACATGGCTTGGGTCCACGTACAAGGGTTGATTATGACAAGCTGGATTTGAAGCCCAACAATTTTGAAAGCCGCAAAATCTTGAAAGAGGCATTTTGATATTAAATGTTAATTTTAAAATTTTTATATTTATTTATTTAAAATTAAGTTTGATGCAAAATTACTAATTAAGGTTTTGTAATTCAATTTTTTTAATTGAGAGAGAGAAATGATTGGAAGGCTTCTAACACAGAGAGACTGAACCACTCCCAATGCCAAAATTTATTGTCTAACATGACCTTTCAGTTTTTTTTATGCATGTTCACTACTATAGAATAGAGAGTTTGGTGAGAAAAAAAAATAAAAAAATTTGAGGATTTAACCGTTTGAGACTATTGAATATTTATCTTTTTTTCTTCTTTTTGAGTTTATTTCACCAAATCTTTGATTTAAACACAATCTTAGAGTACCTCGATTGGTTCTGGCCATTTTGCCAATTTCAAAGCTATTTTTTGACAAATTACAATGTTTAAATACCAAAAAGTACCACTTGTTTTTAAACCATTATTGTATTCACCTCTCCTTAAAGCCTATGATGATCATAATGTAATACAACTGACTTTGTAATTTTGATTTTCGTCTTGGCTTAAGGTTCAATACAATTATAATTTTGCAAGGTTTTGCTAACTATTAGAGTGGGATTTTTTTGAAAAATTTAGCAAGTTAAACCCTACGTCTTTCTAGGGGATTTGGGGTAGGTATTGAGTATATAAGCACAACAACATGCTCCTTGCATCATATGTGGTCCAACCTAATCTCAAATGTGATTAGAACCGTTTATCTTTTAGTGCTCACAGAGTACACAACTCATACAAAAAATTAGGTTCATCAGACGTTAATAGCCACATGATCCAATTATTTATATTACACATTCCTCTCAAAATCATATTTGTCATTCATGTTTTTTAAGACAAATATGTTCTGATCATATGACTACAAAGTTTCATTTAACTTGATTTTTTTAAGATGATAAACCCGTCAAGGTGGAACTCAACTGATGCAGGCAATGCATTATTGCTACCCCCAAACTCCTTTCTTGGCGTATCCAAATAATACTTAGGAGGTTCGCACGATTTGACCTCTATCATTCTACAATAGTATTAAGATGTAGCCCTAGACTTGTAAGCAGGTTTCAGACTAAATCTAAAAAAAAGGTAGACCTTGCTCATATCATTTGAATATTTATCCCCAAAAAATATACAACTTTGAAAGTTCAAGATTAGGAAATTATACATATTTTCTTTGGGTAAGACAGATTTGAATGATACAAATCTTATATTGTTGTCCATATTCCATGACCACACTTGTATTAAAAATCGTTTAAATTTAAATAATTTCTCTTCTTGTGACGACCCAGTTTTGGGGTCTTCATGAAGAGTAATAGAGTATTATTTTTATTAACGGCCCTAAAACAGTGTCTTCAAACTTTCAGCATGTGGGTGGTAGGAAGGGAATCGAACTTGAATTGTAATAATAAAAAAATACTAAAAAAGTCAATTTTAATGGAATGACCAAACTGGTTGACATTTATTTTAAGAAAAACGTTAATCACATTCCAACAGGTGATAGTTAGTTAAGGTACCAAAAGTATATTGAATAGTTTGTAATGTGTAGAAATGCGTAATAGTGCATTGGATGTGTGAAATATGTTAAAATTCTAGTAACTTTTTTAGCATTATTTTCCCTTTAGCCGTTGAGCAGACGGTGGTGGTTAGTGTATATACATGGTCACCCTAGTATTAATTATAAGAATTTAGACCATTTAAGGGTATTGTAAACAAAATTTCCTCCGGCTAAAATAGGAAAGGATAACCCAAAATGAAGTCATCTAAGAATGAAACAGCTGCTGATCAGTAAGCAGTAGAAATGAAATAAATTTCTAGTGTCATCGTTGAAGATGTTAGAAGTTCATCATTCAAATTCAGATACAACTTACACGACTGCTAAAACAGAGACATCTCCATGTTTATCCTTACAGCACTCATGTTTTTCAGGTATGAACTTTAAAAGACTAACTTTACATGTGCATAAAAATGTTAGGTACTCATAAAACGTAGGGACCTAGCTTGTCTGCAGCAGTCCAGTTTTGGACGGCAGATGTGCAATTCAAGTATGTTTAACATATTTTGATGATTCAAATCGAAGAGTTTAATACTGTAAAAAAATTGCGTTGATCTGATACAAATTCATAATTGATCAATATCAATATGTTTCAAGATAAATGGATATACTTTTGCGTGTCACATTCATTTATTAAATTATAAAACAGTATGCAACATGATTTTTTTACAGTATTGATCTTCACGACATAATTTACAATATAAACGATTTAAATCATCAAA
>BRYE01000023.1:26541654-26544154 GCA_030159115.1 Actinidia arguta var. hypoleuca
AAATTTCTTTAATAGGTACTTTAGGAATACTCTAATTTTTTAGATCTATTGTTAAACCTTGAAACTCGTGTTCTTCTTCGTTAATTATATTTGGTACAAAAGTCAAAGAAGATCGAGAGCTTACTGAGGAGTTACTCCTCAATAATCTATCCATGAATCTAATATCTTTTAAAGAAATTCGCTCTGAAAATATATATATTAAGGCCTCTCAAAATTGTGATGTCCAAGGCTCTAGCCATAATTGCCTACCCCCTTGGAGTTGGCATGAAATTAGGATTGAACAAAAAAATCATTCAAACTGTGAATCGCCTAAACCGAACCAATTCATGTGGTTTGGTTCAGTTTTTTATTAGAATGAATTGATTATAGTTATAAATTTTTAAATCATAGACTCAATTTATAATTTTAGGTAAAAATTACTATTTTAACCCAAACTGAACAAATTTGGCTATCAAAACTCAAAAGACGTGGTAGAGCCGAGCCGACATAATTGCAGCTTCTACTCTTATTCTCACATAATTGGCGTGGGCTCAAGCCTCAACCACGATCGAAATAGTGGAAAGCTGACATTGGGGATGAGGTCAAAACCCAATCACCTGCCAACGGGACACCCTCGCCTCTCGTCTCAATCCTTATTGGCTTTGACCCTTTCCCCCTCACTTCGCATTCACCAAATTAATAATCCTCTCTCCACCTTCTTCCCATCTATATATACCCCAATCCCCACCCAACCCCAAATCTTGTTCTCTCTCTCTCCACACATCGAAACCCATCATCCCCAAAACCACACACAAAAATGGGAAATTGCATCAGAAAAGACCCACCAATGCAATGGGCCGGAGAGGACTGGGGCTCTCCGGCGCAGGCGGAGCCCACAAAAAAAGAAGAGTCTCGGCTTCTACAAGGCCCCAAGGTGGGACCCACAACGGAGGTGAAGATCAAGATCACGAAGAAGCAGCTGGAGGAGTTGTTGGGTAGGGTGGAGATGCAGGGGATGTCCGTGCACCAGCTCCTTGCCCAGCTGATAAGCGCCAGCGATCCATTCGAGGCCAACCATAGGTCGTGGAGGCCGCAACTACAGAGTATTCCCGAGGGCAATTCAGGAAATTTTTAGCCTTGTAGAGGTGGTGAAGTGTGAGGCTATATGTAGAAGATTTTTTCTGCCTCCCTTCTTTTTAATATGATGTATTTTATTGGGTTAGGCCGCATGTAAATTTTACAAAGTAAAATTACTTCTTTTCTTTTAATTTCTCTACACCTGGCTAATTTAGCTATTTTGGTTTTCTTTTTTACCTTGCATCAAAATTCTATACTCTCAAGCTATGTTCGGATCGAGAATTTAGTGAGAAAAAAGAAATAAAAAAATAAAAAATAAAAAATTTATTTATCCTGAACGGTTAGATCGTCTAACTTTCCTATTTTTGAATCCTCTAACTTTTTGTGTTTCTTTTTTTTTTTTTGGCTTACCACCAAATTCTTAATCCAAATACAGTTTTACGTTTCACCTTAACAAAAGAAATATAAAAATGTGAAAATTTTGATCAATTTTAATTTTATTAAAAAAGGGTCTACTAAACACAAAAAAGAATTCTTTTTTTTAAAAATTATTTTTTTAAAGGATCAGACAGAGAGATGAAATTAAACAAAAGTCACACTTACCACATGAGGGAGGACCGTTTGAAATGATTGGAACTGGATGGTCCTTAAACTTTAAATTTCGGCTATTTAAGAGTATGTGGGCCTCCACTTCTTTTGTCAAATAAGAAGAAAATAAATTAAAAAATAAGACGTGGCAGGAGCAATGATGACGTCACAAATATTTTGTTATTCTTTGAATTATGTAAAATAGAAAATTTAAATTAATTCATAAATTTTAGAATCTTTTGTTGAAATTTTTAGTTGTCTTTTTTATCAAGGTGGTTTAGTTTCTTTTATCAAGGTGCTTCTTTAATTTATTTATTTTTATGGGTTCGTAAAAGAAATATTTTTATTTTTATTAATGAAACTCGGTTATAAAAACGTGTAAAAAATCAGATTGATTAGACATTAATAGTCTTATATATAATCTAACCACATTTGTATGACGAATAGGTTTTCAAAAATCGAGATAAGTCAATGACCGATCTTGTGACTACTTATTTTTTATAATTTTGAATTTTTTTATATGAATAATCTAAAAAAAAAAATTATCCATTGAACTATTAAGTCAAACCAATCTAAAGCCCATTGTGTGCCATTGAATTGACATTGTAGAAGTAGGTGGCAACTTATTTTGTCTCCAGGTAGTTCGAGGCATTATTGGGTGGGTAGTGACATATTATATATGGACTTAGTATTATTCTATGTTTATAATTCGAATAATTTATATTTAGGCCGTTAATATGAAAAATTATAGTTGATCAGACATTAATAACAAATAAAAGATATGTCTTATAGTTTATTTAGAAAATCATATTCGTCATTAATTTCTTTTAAAACAAATATGCACTGATTAGGAGTA
>BRYE01000023.1:26549154-26554154 GCA_030159115.1 Actinidia arguta var. hypoleuca
CAATACTAAAATTCTTACTAACAAACTTAACAAATCTTACAGTTTTGTCCCACGGAAATCGCCAACTACTCTAACCATATGAGAGGCCATACAAGGGGGTACATTATATCTTTCGAGTAGTTTTAAAGTTCTTATTGCTATACATTTCAGCCTGTTAAATGGTAGCTGTTGATGCTCTTACTAAGATGTTGTGGAAGACCTGGGGTTCCTGCAAAACCATTTCTATTGGCGCCCGTCAAATCTTCTAAAATCAAGTTGTAATCATGTAGATCATGACGTTGCACAGTAATAATTCTCCACAGAAAAACATTTCCTACTCTGCTTTAGAACCATTTCCACACAAATTATTGCACTTTGGTATTCTTTTATTGGGAAGAATTCTATGGATTGGATTTCATTCTGGATGTGTAAGAGGTAATGTATGTCCTTCCCGTAATGCTGTGCATTTCTAGATATTTGTTCTCAGTGCTGGATTTTGTTTGTTTCGTGCCTTCCCATTACAATTAATGGCGCTAATCCCATTTGATACTCTTCTCCAGGTTATGTCACTAGTGGTGGTCAGGAGTTAACTGGTCGAACTGCTTACAGACATTATAAGAAGGGACTTGTGTTTTTTCTGTCAATCCAATTCGATTCCTGTACACACACATATCTTGTAAAGAATATCACTGTTTGTGTTGCTTGTTCTTAAATAGGCAAAATACTTTTTCTTGATTTCTTGTATGAATTTGTGATTCAATTTCTGAAGACATAATGCGAGCAATAGACATCTAGTTTGCGCAACCATTTCATTTGTTAATCGGTACCATGAATAACAAGAGCTAATTTCAGTTCAAGGAGTCCTAGTAAAAACCTTTCTATCCCTAGTTTGAGAGATCGCCAATCTTCGCATAAATGCTGTTGTAATGTCTAAAATGTATTTTTGCCGACAGGAGAATGGAGCTGGATTTAAAAATTCGAAAAAGAAACTTGCATCGAAGAAAGTAATTGCTGCGAAGAAGAAGAAACCTGCTGCGAAGAAGAAATAACAGCTTAAGCTCCAGGTCAAGCTCTTGTCACATTGTTTCTTCCATTAGCAATAGTATGTTGTAACCATTGCTTATTCATGGGATTTTCGTGGTTTTTAATGTGCCCATGTTTGAATGAAATTCGTTGCTGTCGTGTTCCCAATAGAACAATTACCTGGGTTTTTTTGGACACCAAACAGTCTTCTGTAATTCTCCCCAATTTGGACTAGCTTGTAGTTTGTGCTCGGTAATATTTCCCTTAAGTGATTAGTGAAAGGTTGTAGCTAATGCATAAGGTTGCATAAAGCAAAGTGTTGAGGACCACTTGGTCAGTTACGTGGAAGCAATGCGTGTTTTCGTTTCCTAAAAAGTAGTGCAAGATTGGTAAGTAGCCAGCCTCCTACTATTTGATTTCATTGTCTCCATTCCTATCTATAAGGTGTCAATGCCTGTTTTCGTTTCCTAAAAACTAGTGCAAGATTGGTAAGTAGGCAGCTTCCTATTTGTTTTTATTGTCTCCATTCCCACCTATAAGGTGTCTAAGTGTTGCATTTATTAGTTTGGGTAGTATATTTGGAAATGTCGCAGATGCCTTATCAACATCGTTTCAAACGCAACTGGTACATTCCGAAATAACCTTTACTTGAAAATCTTTGTCTTAGGCGCAAACCTTCTTCGACTTTTTTTTTTTTTTACTTGCACGATTCTATTTTTGATTTGCAACGAAGAAGAAAAGGTAAGGAAAAAAAAGAAATTAATAGAAAATCTAATCATGAAAGGTTATATTGCAATTTGAACTAAATTATGATTTTTGAAGCATTTAAGTATCTTGTATGGTACTCTTGCCTAAGCCCAAATTTAGTAACTTGGACATGTGCCATATGTCACGGGCTTAATTCTTGAACGCCTCGACTCGTACGGCCTTAGACACCTTTGTTATAAGAAGATGCTAAGTAAGCCCAAGACAACTGAAAGAAAAGCTAAGGAAGTAGTAAGCAACAAAGAAAGCGAGAGAGAGAGCGCTTGGAGAATGCTTGATTGTATTCCCAAAACTTGGATGCTTACAAATGAGGGGCTATCCCCTATTTATACATGTTTAAGTGTCTAGAATGTTCTACCAATATCTAGGATATTCTATGTACAATGCTTCCCAAGGAAGTCTCCTCCATGTTCTAGAACCTTCCACACCTTTCCAACATTTACACATGAGGAGAATTCTAGAACCATCTCCGAAGTTCCCCTTGTGAAAGAATACCCATGAATAGCCTAGAATGTTCTAGACTTGGTGGGAACTTTGGCATCCATATGGGCTCAATATTTAGGCTATTCAAGTGGGCTTGCAATATTCTCCCCCCTAATCTAGCGACGCCCTCATCGCAGCTTCTTCGAATTCGGCGATCCTGTCCACAATTGCCACGAGAATTCCTTATGCTCCCGTCTAAATTTGCTATCCAGTTGCCCCTTCCATTTCACCAAGTATTCCATGCGTCTTTTTCTCCTCTACGGCCTTACTTGGTAGGCAAGGATAGTATCTTCTTCTTTGTCAAACGACGTCGTGATGAATGTGGGAGTTCTAGTTGATTCACCACGGCTTGGGTCCTTCGTGTCCACATAGCAATGAGCCACCGCAGTCATTTCTTGCACCGTGTCCCGTCTCTCGATGTCATTCAGTTTGCGACTCTCAAAGGCGACGAGGTGACCATCTTGTATTTGCACTCCTCTAATGGCAAAGTCTGGGGCAGCAGTGTGCACCTTAAATGGCTTAGTGTGATTGGACAATACTCGCAAGGGCTCCTCCATGGTTGCCTTCTTTGGTGCTTAGAAGGCAGCCTCATACCTAGCCGTCCATTCCCTAGTGCAATTTTGGGTGGTCGGAATCTTGACACCCACCTCCAACTCAATGGAGTGTTCCACCTCCTTTTTAGGTGGAAGTCTCTTCAGCAATTCCGGGGGCATGACGTCTTTAAAGTCTTCAAGCACCTCAACCACCTCACTTGGCATACCATTCATGGTGCTAGAAGATTCCTTAGTAAGCTCCAAGGGAGTAAGGGATGTTGGCTCGGTCTCCTTATAGAGTTACATGACAGACAAAGCCTTGGCCTTCAATGTTGCTTCCCTCGCAAGTGGTACCATGTATGTGTTCCCTTCGCCCATGATGCATAAGTCCACTTGGCCACACCAATCCCCGATGCGTAGCCGCACGTCCCGAGCAACTCCATAGATTGGTCGTGCCTCCGTGTTGACGAACTTTAGCCACCCTTGCTTTTCCTTGAATTGGAGACCTAGCCCTTGGCCTCCTTGACTTTCCATAAAAATGTGAGAAGCACTGGTATTAACTAATGCACAAGTGTTGAAACCGTGTACTTTGGCTTCCACATACATGCGCCCCTTTTTAGCTACCCTGGTTAGATCGACCTTGGCCTTGATTGCGTTAAGCAATCGCAATGATCCCACCTTTGCTTCCTCTTGGCGGGGCTCTACCTCGTCATCTCGGATGAGGGCCGATAGCTTTGCTCGTTTTGGGCAATCCTTAGCAAAATGATTGCCATCGCATAGGAAACATGCAAGCTTGGGCTTGTCATCACTCCTCTTGTCTTTGTAGAACTTTCCATGGCTTGAAGAGGATGGCTTGTGTTCTCCCTCATTGTCTTCCCCACATTTGCCTTGATTGGACTTTTGAAACTTGAGCTTAGAAAAGGAGGACTCACCTTCCTTGAAGTCTGTCAAAGACTCCACAATAGAGATGGTCGTTGCAAGGTCTTGTGGTCCTCGTTGTTGCACCTCAAGCTTTGCCCAAGATTGCAGTCCGTCGATGAAAGTGAAGAGAGACTCCTTCTCGGACATGTCGGGGATCTCTAGCATGAGCTCGGAGAACTCATTCACATAATCTCGAATAATTCTCGTTTGGGTGAAACGTCGTAGTCTTGCCTTTGCTTCATGTTCCGCATTTTATGGATAGAATTGCCTCTTGATTTTTCTTTTGAAATCTACCCATGTGGCTATGGTGCAAGTCCCACACTCCATGTCGGCGTGACGCCGCTTCCACCATAGCGTAGCCGCATCCGAAAAGAAGAGAAGGGCCGTCTTGATCTTTTTATCTTCCTCATTGATATTGGTGGCCTCAAAATATTGTTCCAAGCTCCACAAGAAGTTGTCCAACTCTCTCGTATTCCTTGACCTATTGTAACTCTTTGGCCTAGGGATGTCAACTTTAGGACAAATAGAGGAAGAAATTGTACCTTGTGTGATAGCCATCTTGCACGAGGACATATCACCCTTTACTTTCTTAATCTCCTCCTTAATGGCGGCAATTTCGGCTTAGAGCGAGTCTTTAAGCGCATCAAGTTGTGCCTTCCACGATTCGGCCAATGAGTTAAGGGCCCCTTATATCTCCCCATGGAACTCTTTATGGCCTCCCTCGAGTCCATCGATACGTTGGTCTATCTCCTCAACCTTATCCCATTCATCGACCATACAAGCTCCACCCGTTGAAGTCTTACCTCCAAAGAAGACATGATGTCCGCCGACTTGCCCATTTTTCCCTCGTCAGTTGGAGGGAGTGCATCCCTCTCATGAACGCCCACATGCTCAGTGACATAAGAACCGGTTGTTTCCATTGCTTATAGCCTTCTCAAACATTTGCTCTGATACCAACTGTCACGGGCTTAATTCTTGAACGCCTCGACCCATGCGGCCTTAGATACCTTTGCTACAAGAAGATGCTAAGTAAGCCTAAGACAACCGAAAGAAAAGCTAAGGAACGAAAAAAGCTAGAGAGAGAGAGCTTGGAGAATGCTTGATTGTATTCCCAAAACTTGGATACTTACAAATGAAGGGTTATCCCCTATTTATACATGTTTAAGTGTCTAGCGTGTTTTACCAACATTTAGGGTATTCTATGTATAATACTTCCCAAGGAAGCCTCCTTCATGTTGTAGAACCTTCCACAGCTTTCCAACATTTACACATGTGAGAAAAATTCTAGAACCATCT
>BRYE01000023.1:26569154-26574154 GCA_030159115.1 Actinidia arguta var. hypoleuca
CACCATGGACATTCTCCAATTCTCGCACTTTTAGAGTTGATGCTAGTAGAATGTCAATCCTGTGAAATATGTTCTAGTATCTTGTATTCATGACAGAGGCCATGTGGGAAAACAAATATGCCATGTGGGAAAACACCTTTAAGGTTTGCATGTTCATAATGGACATTTGAATGTCAATCACCAACTAAATAGCCCAATGGCCAATGCCATGGTACATTAGTAAGCTTCATGTCGTTATATAGTGAAAAATATAACATTTTAAGATTCTACAGTTCAAATATTTGCTCTCCATTCCGAAATTATTTTAAGTATTTTCTAACTGTAATGTAATTCATTGTGTAGCACAGCCTATCAATCAATACAAATCTAGATCAAATGTGCGAGTGCGAACTAATAATCAAAATTGTAAGAAGTTCCAGTACTACAATACCTTGTCTGACTAATTTGCATTCTGTCCAGGGTGATCTTGTTAGACTTTTTTATTGTCACTCCTCCGGCTGCACACTCAAGGGAAGGAACAGCGCTCGCAATAACTCTGGCATCGTCAACAACAACATTGGAAATAACACCATCTGCTGGAAGTGAGATTTCCTATTTAAAGACCAAAACAATTAAAGATCATTCATCATTTCAGATTGATCAATTACTCTTCTGAATATGAAGAAAACAATGACTTGCCTTGGCAATAACTTGGACGAGATCTTTTGATTGGACTACAAGTGTTTCAATCAGATCCCAACTTGCTACATTAGAATCACAATTCCCCTTCTTAGTCATCCTTACTTTCTTCAAAATAATACCTAAACCAGACACAAATCCAATCTCATATAAATCTCAGTAATAAGCTAAAAGCAGAAGACAAGGGGATCGAGAGCCTAAATGGATCACCATCTTCTTTTAGATCAGTGAAGACGCAACAAAAAGTAAAAGAATTATATTGAAAATATCATATCTAAATCAACTAATCCAGACCAAGAAAAATGTCTCTCGAGAAACCTATGATTCAAAATATAAATTGCTTGCACTTCCCCAAATTTATTGCTATGGAGAAAATGCAAAACCATAGTGGAAAAAAGTCCAGATCACACACAAAAACCACCCCAATTAATCAATAAACTCAAAACCCAGATACAATTTCACCTAGTTCACAAAACCCATATACCAATCTCACCAAGTTAACAAAACCCAGAAAGTGATTCAGAAAAAAAAATCAAGAGATTCAAAACAATCGAACAATCTATGAAAGCCTAGCAAAGGTACCATAGTCGTTCTCTACACGAGCCGCGTGGAAAATCCCTGTAAAGATTGAACCATCCTTGACATGAACATCGACTGGGAGGCCAATGATGCACATGGTAGTGAACAGTAAAGCGTCGCTGAGTGAATTCGGAGCAACGCTTTCTTCTCCATTAAGATTTCTGTTTCTGCACCCCATATCTTCTCTTGTGTCTTCTCTCTCTATTCGCCCCACCAGTCTCGGTTTCTCCCTCTTTCTCTCTCTCTCTCTCTCTCTCTCTCTCTCTATATATCTCCGTCTATTTATGCAATTTTTCTCTCTCTCCGGAGTGTTGGAGGAAATCGCAGATTGCAGAAGAGATCCGAAGTGGGCTTTTTGGCTTGGAGACGATGCGAGTAAAATTGAATTGAAAAGGAAAACCTTGACGATCGGCTGTTTAAACATTAGGAAAAATTACACTGATCGAAACTGATATTTATTACTAGTACATTCACAACCCTGTATTTCTAAAAATTACTTCCCCTCCTTTAAGGATTTTAATTGCATTAGTCTCCCCCATCTAGTTAGTTGAACATCAAGTCACCTAACAGATTGTGCTTACATCAGCAATTAACTATTCTAAGTTACAATTTTAGCCCTGGTCAAACTAACACACGCGCGTTAATATATACACAAACTATAAATAGGGAACAGTACCTCTCAATCTTTAAAACCACACTTAACAAATTGTGCTTACATCAACAATTAACTTTTTTAAATGACAATTTTAGCCCTGGTCAATCTAACACATGCGCGTTAATATGTACACAAACTGTGACTAGACAACAGTACCTCTCAATCTTTAAAATCACACTCAACCTTCAATCTATCTTGCTCTAAAATACACACAAACCCACGCACGTGCCATCACTCTCACAAAAGGTTAACTTATACACGATTGTCCTGTAAAAATCTTAAGTTTTATAGGCAACCAATAAAAATATGCCACGACATCTAATAATTCATCCAACCAACATATTTTACCATCCTACCGTACGCGCCCCCTCACATACAAAAACTCGATCCCTTGCCCTTCCCCCTCTATTAACGCCTTTGTACATCAAATTCCTTCCTCCTAGCATCCAAGATCGACAAACATCACCTTCCCCCCCTCTCTCTCTCTCTCTCTCTCTCATACAATTCCGACCACTAACACCATTACCATCATCCTCTCCCTTCGCAAAGACCATTGTAGTGGTTTATTGATTAATCGAGCGGTCATCTTACCCCCTTTGTGTGTGCGCGCACGCAAGGGAAGGAGGTATTGTGTGGTGTAGTAATTGTCTTTGAGACATGTGGGTAATATGGTAATTTCATAACTTTTGTTAATGCTATCAATAGTCAATCTCTGATAGCGGAGTTCAATGTAATTTCAGGAATATGATGTGGAATCTGTATAAAGCATAAACCTCAAGGAAGGTCTATATTATTTATCATAAACGCATTCTTAAATGCGTTTTTGCTCAGGTACCCCTACATTTTTTACTGTTTTCACAATGCATCATGCTCTTTTCCTTTCTATTCACCATAGTCCATACTTGAGTTGTTTTCTTTATGAATTATATTTCTAAAGACAATAAAATAAAAATTAATATATAAATTTCAATGGTCTAATTATATGTAGGAAACAACAATTTAACATTTTAAACAACTCACTGTGCATTTAGTTTGTTTTTTTTAGTATCAAAAAAAGATTTAAAAATTTTGGCAATTCTACGCCAATGATAGAATGACATTTCTTTTCTCTTCTTTTCTTTTCTTTTCTTTTGTATTTTTTTATACAAAGTACCAACGGAAATGTAATTTGTGAATCCCATAACGAGAAAAATAGATAAATATCTTGCTAATTTTTGACAATTGCTACATTTTCTGCCATATCTTGCACAATTTTTGTAATAAGGTGGTTAGTTATATAGACATTCATCAACTATTAACTAGTGTTACATAGCCCTTTAACTAAAAGCAAATAATTGGACCCCCTTAATTAGATATTAGAGTTGTGTTAACGCCAATGAATGATAAGTTGACAATTGACTTTATTATTTTCAACGCATCTCATTTTGTCCTTTATTACTCTTCATTTTATTCTCTTTTACCCTCGTCCAGAAAACCTAATAAGTATATTGATACCGGACTTTGCAAGTGTAATTAAGGCTAAAATGAGTTTTTGTAACCTTGACCAAGATTGAGATGGATGTTGGTAATAATGATCAAATTGTCAAGAAATAAAGTATATTTAAGGCAAAAGAACAGTGTCAAACACCATACTAATGATCTATGCAAATTATCTATAATATAAATCACAACACATTTTGAATCTTAAATTTATTTTTCGCTATCTACGATTGAAATTCATTTGAATTAATTAAACGACTGAGATTTCACCTGAGACTATTTTTTTTTCCTCCTAAAACTATCACTTACTTCTTCTCAAAGTGTGGGACCCACATAAGTTGTGATCCAATGAATAAAAAAATTCTAAAGTTGTACATATTGTTTACCCATTGGATCATTTTTTTAGTGGGATCCACACTCAAAAAATTAAAACACTCATTTATTTTATTCTCATTTAAAAATTTTATTGTATTTAATATTTTTTTATTTCTCAAAAATAAGCAATATTTGTTTTAAAATTATTATAAATTTTAATTTGTTCTCTATTTTGTAACATTATATCTCTTTATATATGAATGTAATGTATTTTTTATATAATATTTATATTTTATCTACTTTTTAAGTTGTAAAACTCTAATGAATACGCTTAAGATGTTTTTTTTTTTTTTTTTTACATAATGTCCGTGAGCACGGACAATTACTAGTACTATACAAATTAGGATTTATTGCCAAAAAGATAAATGAGGAGGCGAGAAGGTTATTCTTCCATTATATAAACTTATTGAGTTGACCACTGCTCAATCAACATACCCAACAACTACACAAAGGAAGGGATGGAATTGATACATTGTATACATAATTTATTAGAGGGGGCTTAAATAACATTCACTAATAGTTGAGGGAATGTTAGCGTAATAACTCATGTAATTACTTAGCAGCACCTTTTCAAGAAATCTTGTCAAATACTCCATTTGGCTATGTCAGGTGTTTTTGAATACGGCCAAGTTTTTTCTAAGGTTCTGACTTGAACTTTATAGTAAAATCTTAAAAATGCGTACCTTATATTCATCTTAATCATCTCAATCATTCATTTTATGGAGTAAGATCATAAATGCCAAAATGAATGAATTATGCTAAAAATTATACTTGTAATTTTAATAAAAATAATTCGATCATGTAATTACTAATACTCAAATCAATTTAATTTTTTACATTGACGATTATCTCGTTAGTAGTTTCAAATCAAAATAAATGATTCGGGTTGATCCTTTGAATAGTTCCCCACAGTATATGCTCCTATAAACTTTAAATATGTCTTTGTTATACTCCTTCTGTCTTATATTACTAGTCTATTATTTTATTTTGAAATATCCTAAAAAAAAAAAAAAATCAAAAGTCAACAAAAAAAGATATACAAGTTCTCCTTTTTCCCTTTCTTTTTTCATAACATTTTCACCAAAGAAAAAATAATAATAATAATAATGATTATATAGTAAAACTGAAAAGTCAAATGAAAATTAAATAATCATATTCAAAAATTCCCAAAAAGATTAGCAATATAAAACGGATGGAGCATTTATTGTATAGATTAATTTCTTTATACTTAGAA
>BRYE01000023.1:26584154-26586654 GCA_030159115.1 Actinidia arguta var. hypoleuca
CCACTCTGTGAATTTCAGGTTTCTCTCCATCCTCTCGAGTGTTAATTAAGAGTGTCACTAAAATGCAATATATTTTCCTTTATGGGTTGTTTCTAGGGACGGAACCAGGATTCCATCATTGGGAGGACCAGGAGGCATTCGTGAGATGACAGGGGACATTCGTGAGAAAATGGGGGGGCTACCATATCATATTTGTATGCATGATACATATATTATACTAGAGTTTTTATCAAAAGTAGAGAGGGCAATGACTCCCTACTATCTAAACGTGATTCAATCATGACTATTTCCATTGTTTCTTCACTTGGGTGGATAAAAATAACTAGGAACCTGATACTCACTTCCTACTTGATGACCTTTTTCATAAATCATAATTGAGATAATTTGTCAACTACTATTCTGCAGCTAAATTTATATTGTGGGGGAGATCTGCAACTTTAGAAATATGATAGGATGCTTTTCTGAGATATGATAGTGTGTGTTTGCATAGACTCTTATCACGTTTGTGTCTGCATAGTTAATGATGTTTGGGGCAAGAAAAGGATAGAAAGAATTCCAGGAGAAACGGGGAGATAGTTCTGGTGTAGGTGGTACACCGTAGGGATGGTAGAGGAGAAAACATGAAAAAGTGAGATGTGAAAAGAAGAGACAAATAAGGTTTGGATTTGAGATGTGGGTCATGCATCCAATTTGTCAAAGATTTGGACGGACGTGGAAATTGGCCCAAATTGAGAACAATTAAGTTTCTCTTTTGGCAAAATTTGTAGATATTAAAGTTGATTTTTGAAAGAAGATTTTAGGGCATATAAAAATATCTCAAGGTTTAATTATGGGCATAAATTAAACTCTATAATTGTAATTGTAATAAATTAAATCATATAATTTTAATTTATTAACAATTTAAATCATTTGTTAATCTCCATCTACTTAGGGCTACTAGAATAATCTGTTTCTTGTTCAAAATACATGGAAACTACTTCGATTAGGGCTTTAAAAAGGGAGAAAATTCTATACAATATGATTTTAGTGTATTTTGGCAGGGATCCAGTTGGTTTTGTTAATACTAAGTGGATAGAGACTAATAAATAATTTAAATTGCTATCAAATTAAAATTACATGGTTTGATTTACTATAATTAAAATTAAGAGATTAACTTGGTCTCATAGTCAAACTTTTAAATTTTTTGGATAAGTTTTCCAAGATTTAAAAACGTCAAAATATTTTAGTACCTTAGCTTAATCACAATTTTAGAAGTTATTTTTTTCCCCAAAATTAGAAGCTAAAATCGTGTGCCAAACAAGATAATACGGATTTCGAAATGATAAAATCTAAAATCTACTCTTAAGAAGTTTGAACAAAGACCCAGTTCAACAAACAAATTATATAATCTAAACATGTTGGGCCCATATTAGGTTTATTTCTATGATCTAAAACGTTAATTTATAGATCTCGTTGAACAATTTATCCATGCAAAAAATTTGATTAATATAAAATTAGTAGTCACATGATCCAGTTATATTTTTTCTGAATAAACTCTAAGACAAAATGTTATTCGATTGTGTGACTACTAATGTATGATTGACTTGATGAAGATGGGAAGTAGAGGTGCAATCAGTTTAATTTTTAGAGAAATTTTGTGTCCTAATAAAAAAAATGTCCGAAACCTATGTTTCTACCAGGAAAACCGAACCATTCGTTTAGATGGTAAGATTTTTGTTTTTTTCATTTTTTATAGCCAATTTTTCTAGTCCCGTAAAAACATCCACTTAATATAATAATTTAATAATTTAAAAATTATTAATAAGTTCCAATAGAATTAATAAGTTATGTTGTGGTAGAAAACTAGAGCAAGCAACTAACAGTCAATATTACTTTTGACTTCGATACTGAACCTCGGCGACAATTCGGGTGACCTGCGTAGATAAAAACAAATGTGACTGGCCGAGACGAGGCCGCTCAAAACTCATTCGGTGTGCGAATTAGACCAAGGTGAACACAAGAAAAACAATATAAAGACAGAGTTATATATGCATGTATTTTAGGTCTAAATTGTTGTACCTCAATAAGATGGCGATGTGATCTATTGGCGAGGTACCTATCTTAGAATATCAATAGATGAATATTTTTTCCACTTCAAATTCCAATAGAATTAATCAGATTTTCAAATCACAAAATGTAATAATTAATAAGTTCAAATCCAAAAACTTAATAGTTTAAAAATTCCAATAGAACTTTAACAAGTGCCAACAAGACTTTGAGTTCAACATTCACAAAAACGGGAAAAAAAATCCCGATAATAATAATAATAGCCAAACAACACAAGTTTAGACCAAAATATATAGTATATATGTATAGCCAAAATTAGATCTATAAGTAAGTAGGTAGCTAATTTGGTTCGATTTAGTTCGTATCAATTTAACACATAACAAAACCAAATTAAAACGAAAATTTTCAATTTTTACATTTTAGAAACTAAACATCTAGACTAGCAATTAAAACC
>BRYE01000023.1:26644154-26649154 GCA_030159115.1 Actinidia arguta var. hypoleuca
ACGAGTCAAACACAATCTCAACTCGAGTAGATTTGATTCGTTTATCAGTCAGCCCTATCCTCTTCGACTATTTTTTTTTGGTGCATGGGAGAGTAGCTAGTTGAATATTCGTTATATACAAACGTGGATGCCACCTTGTGCTCTGCTATATGTTTTTGGTTCAAAGACATCTCCCTAACTCCCACCAATATGGGAAATTTTAAACATTCAAGCTTGCACTTTTTATGATGGATAATAGTTCAAATAAGCTTTTTAGTGTTTTTTTTTTTAAAAAAAAAAAGAATATATGAAAAGTGGTTGCTAATTTGCTTAAAATAAAAGGGCAAGAGAGGACAATAATGAAGGGACTCGGATCCTCTACAGACTGCAGTATATGGTGGATGGAGTTTTCATGAAGTGTACAAAATGACGTCGTTTTATATATACTTCGTGACTCTTGAAGATGAAACGACGTCGTTTTATGGTTAATTAAAGCGACATCGTTTTGGTATTGAAGTGTACAAAATGGAACACTTCACCCACCATGTACTGCAGAGGATCTGAACTCATAATGAAGACTATGGATAGAAGTGTAGCAATGGAGGAAGGAAGACAGAGAAGAAAGATGGAGGAACAAGGTAGAGGAGAGAGTGAAGATTGAACGAGATAGAGAGAATGGTTGAAAGACAACGGGAGGGAGGGGCGAAGTCGTCTAAAAATTTCCTCCCAACCCACGTTTTATGTCTTTGGCATTATTCATCATCATTTTTTCTATGCTGAGATTTCAAGACTTAACCCGTTGACATTTATTGTTTGCTCCAAACACTGCCCAAATGAAAATTTCCCCTTTTTGTTTTGTTGAGTAAATTTTCCCCTTTGATTATTACGCAATGATAGTAGATTTTCATTTAATTACTTCTGGAGACCGTTAGAATTGTCTGCGAAATATGAAAATAAACTGGGCCATAGCTCTAGGTCCCATTTATTTTGGATATATTTTTTTTTTTGCAATTTTTTTTAATCAAAAAACTTAATTTTTCAGGTCCGACTCGATTAAAAAAAATGAAAAAATCTCTAAAATCCAAGTCTATGAATAAAATAAAATCTAATTATGGATTAATTTGGATTTTAGCCATAAAAATACTTTTTAACTTTATTAATTCTTCTAATCAAAACGAACTGAAATAATAAAAATATTTTTAAAAAATCTAAACAATTCAAAATAATCTAATTTATACTAAGCAGAGACTAGTTTTCATGATAATGTAATTTCCAAACTTACGTTATATTCCTGTTTTTGCCTTTAGTGTCTTTTTAATTTGCAGTTTTAAGGTGGTTTTAAAGTTTTTTGCTTAAAGAGTCAAAAATAAAAAATAAAAAAATTCATTTTTATTTATTTAATATACTTCAAATTTCAATGGTTTTGTTTACAAAAAAAGAGAGAGGGCTAAAAAGAGCCAGTCAAATAGCATTTTTCGGAGTTCTCTATGCAATCTTGAAGCTAAAAATGAGTACTATTCTTTTATTGTTCTCTTAAATTTTGAAAAATATTAACTCCAGCTTCAATTGGACTTGGTAGGTTGATAAACGAGATTATTCATACTTAGTTTGAAAACTTAATAATTTTTAAAAATACATTCAAGTTTGGTTTTTTTATCGAGCGAACTGATTTCAAACGAGTTTTAATTGAGTCGATTACGAGTCGACTTTAAGTAACATGAATTTTTTAAATATTATAATTTTATCGAGACTAGTAATGAATTGTTCAAACTTTAAAAATATATTCAAGCGCGATTTGTTGGTATAATAAATTAATTCCAAATAAGTTTTTAATGAGCCGAACACGATCTCAACTCAAGTAGATTTGATTCGTTTATCAGTCAGCCCTATCCTCTTCGACTATTTTTTTTTGATGCATGGGAGAGTAGCTAGTTGAATATTCTTTAAACTATATATATAACAAATATAAACCTGTCTCTTCGTTTTATGGGTGGTAGATTTGGTGGTTGAGTCCTCCTCTATCGTTGTATACAAACGTGGATGCCACCTTGTGCTCTGCTCTATGTTTTTGGTTCAAAGATATCTCCCTAACTCCCACCAATATGGGAAATTTTAAACATTCAAGCTTGCACTTTTATAATGGATAACAGTTCAAATAAGCTTTTTAGTTGTTTTTTTTTTTTAATATATATATATATATGAAAAGTGGTTGCTAATTTGCTTAAAATAGAAGGGCGAGAGAGGACAATAATGAAGGGATTCGGATCCTCTGCAGACTGCAGTACATCGAAGTATACAAAATAATATCGTTTTGTACACTTCAGGACTCTTGACCATAAAACGATGTCGTTTTGGTCCTGAAATGTACAGAACGACATCGTTTTGTATATTTTAAAAATACTCTACCCACTATGTACTGCAGAGGATCCGAAATCATAATGAAGACTATGGCTCCGCTTGGTACAAATTTTTCGATTGACTTTTTTTAAACTTATAAGCAAAAAAGTCATAAAATTAATTTTTTTACTTTTTTATTTTTGCTTATTTTTAGATAAAATAAAGCTAGAAAATTAAAAAAAAAAAAAATTTGATAACAAGCTTTAAAAAGCTTGACTTTTGAGTATTACTAAATTGAGCCTACAACTAAACTCGCTTTAAGAAGGTTTCCTATTTGTCATTGGTTAAAATTAATTATAGAGTGGATCTCATTTAAAACAATCAATTCTGGTGCTTTAATATGGATCACATAATTCGACCCCCTACCCTTGTACGCTTTCAGAGCGCGAATTTGCGGATTAACCCCAGATTTGTGGGTATTTATTTCGTGAATTGGTCCAGACAAATCAGCGAATTCTATATTTAAAGGGACGAATTCTTGATTTATGATCAGTTTTGGACTTCTGATGAATTTTCATACACTACATTTATTCAGTGGTAAGAGCAGACCTGGTTTTGTTTTTACGAATTTGCGTATTAACCCCAAATTCGTGGGGTGGGTTTCGGTTACTTTTAAGGTGGGCCTTTTGAGTTTTTAGAGAGAGAGAAGTGAGAACAAACAAGGCCTGATTTTGTTTAGTTTTTGTTTTTTTGTTATTTGTTCTTATTCTCTAAAACACAAAAACTCGTTTGCTTGATGGGTTAGCATTATTCTAACCCATAGCCAACCTTCAAAACTAGTAGATCAGTTAACTTTTTGGCGATTTCAACTTGGTGAGTTAATTGGGTAGAAATTTGAGAGAAAAAGTTTCTACCGTAATTTGATTTATTTCAAAATAAGAAGCACTTCAGTACTCCACGATAAACTTTATTAGAGAAAATGCGACAAGTAAATTATGGCAAAGAAAATTGTTATAACAAGCATAATACTCTTTTGTAAGGAGGTGAGTTAGAGAGTTGAGAGAGAAAATTGAGGATATATATCTACGGTGGTCTTGCGGTGACGATGTGAGTTGGCACCAGACAGTTCCTCAGCAATGTCCTAGCAGCATCACAGAAACAGTGAGATCGGCCGCCGGAACTGTTTTTGAAAAACAGCTCTATGATAGTCAAGTTAGATGACCGGAGTTTGATATGCAGAGAGAGAAAGTATATGTTCTTAATGGCTCAAATGCGCGTACCTTTGAAAAAGACCATAGGTTCTCATTTTATAGTACAGCTCGGCGCATACCTCGATGCGCTAGCCGTTATGTCAGTTAATTGGTGACTACCCCCACCATGCATTTGCGGCTCAGTTGGTAGCACGTCTCCATGCACGCAAGTTACCTTCTATCCCATGACAAACCTCAGAATCTCTGACAACTTTTACCTCCTAGTCATTCCTAGCATGGTCGCCCTACCGAGCTTACTATATAACAACAGCTCGAATATGATACAGGTCTCCAGTCCAGCTGATGTCAGCACATGGTAGGGGTCCGACCGAGCTCAGGTGCTCGTCGTCCCCCCCTTTGCATCATAGTGAATCTGTCGAAGATAACTCTTATCTCAGTGGGACCTGAGCTGATGATTATTCATTTTATCCCCATACATCTTTGTTAGCGACAAGCATAATAAATTAGGTATGAATAAATTAAATGTGAAAGACTTATATTTGTAACTCATATATACATACGAGGCGATTATGATTGGATTAGTGGTGAGTCATCAAATTTTAACCTGTAGTTCACTCCAACCATAGAAAAAAATGTTTATTACCCAACCAACCCAACTTGCTCACCCCTCTCAATCTATGGAAGCGGGGCGGATTGGGTTGTTTTGAGTTCATGGGTTGATAGTTTTTTTGCACATTCCCAGTTGAGGATAATGGTCGGTGTTGGGAGGATGGAGGAATATCACTAACTTGGGTGGCAATTAACGATTGGGTCTAATTAGAAATAGATGAAGGTGCAATGTGGGAAGATTCTTAGTTGAAGGGCCAAAGTAGAAAATGTGAATACTCTAAGGGTGCAAAGTGTAACTGCATCTTATTTTGAACAAATATTTAGATTAGATGGTGATAGTTGCAAAATGAATGGGACCCAAATTAAAAAATGGCAATTAAATTGAAAGACGGTTCTTACGGAAAAAACAGGTCAAAATTTTTTAAATATTTTTTTAAGTTTTACCAAACACACGCAATGAGAGGAAAGAACTCCAAAATTTTGCAAAACTCTGTCAGACAGGTCCTATGCATACGTTGACCAATAATATTAGTAACACAAAGCTTACACAAATTTGTTTAAATTCTCTCACTGAGATCTTGACGAATAATGTTAGTACCACTTAAGAGTATCCACACTAGTCTTATTAATTTTGAGTCAAATTATATGTATGTGCAAAAAAATTAGTGGAACCAAAAAACCGGTCTCGTCTGATTCAAATCGGTAGGTTTGGTTCATTTTGTTGTGAAGAGTTAGTTCAGTTCCGATTTTGAAATCTTGAAAACCAACCTAGGTTTGGTTCAGTTCACAAATTTATGTGACCAATTCCGGTTCCACACTAAACCAAATCGAATAGTATTAATATATATTTTTATATATTTAATA
>BRYE01000023.1:26769154-26771654 GCA_030159115.1 Actinidia arguta var. hypoleuca
ACAACTGCTTTGAAAAATAAAACTGACGTGTCATGTCATTGATAAACGCAGTACACCAGAGAGATATTTCATATCAAAAGTAGATGTTCTATGTAGCTAGGTATCTTCCCATGTATATTGACATAATGTTAGATAAACTCATTCCGATTAAAGACGCGAGAAAATAGACCCAAGGATGGAAAGTAAAAAAACAAAAGTGAGCCAGAATCTGACAAGGTTTAAAGACGAAGTGCTACATGCAGTTTATTCAAGAGTTCAATGCAATTTAATACAATCATCTCCACAGGAATTGGTTTTCCTGGAATTCAAACAATAAATCACAGATTATGGAAAATTAAAGCACCCAATAAATGATGGATATTTTACAGGTGATTTCCATAATAATAATTAAACACCACTGTTGCAAGGGTAACATGGATGTCTACTAAGCTAAAATACACTCGCAAATGCAAACTAAACTACGTGCTGAATCTTCTTCCGTCTACTAAATGCACACATCATATCACAGACGTAGTAAAGCAATCACTGTGGCACTTGCTCTTCTTCCCACACACACCCACCAAAAACAAAAACCGACATCCTAAACTTCTAATCTCGAATACAGCAATTATTGAAATAGGTTCATATCAACGATGGGAAGGTGTACATTCCCATTTTTTACCGCGCTAAAACATGTGCTGACATAGTTTTCAGAACCATCACAATCAGAAACAGTTAGCCCAAGTGTCATACAAGTTTCACCTTTGCCTACAATTTAATTAATCTCAAGCCACGTCAGGTTTATATTGCCGAGTTGAAATGACACGTGCTATACAAGTTTGAATTGACACGTGCTATACAAGTTTCAAGGAAAATATTCAACACAATATACTTGGCGTTCTAAACAACTATACCAAAAATTATCATAATCAAGACTCTTAACCACCACACTGAACTGGATATGAATGAATTTCACGAGTAAAATCTGTCATTTCTTCGTGTGAAAATTCCAATGAGTGAGATAAGGGTGTAATAGGGTACATCATGTTTTCCAAATAGACGGTACAACATATATCCCCCCCCCCCCCCCCCCCCCCCCCCCCCAAAAAAAAAAAATAAATAAATAAATAAATAATAATAATAATAAATATATATATATATATATATATATATATATATATATAAATAAATAAATAAAATTAATTGGTAACACTATCTTACCAGATTTCAAATTTTGAGAAGAGACTATCCAAGTGCAATTCTAAGACAAAATTCTATACAATGTTTCTAACTTTCTGCTAGTATTCTCCGAAGAGGTAAACAATTAGTCCAACAAAATGTTGCTGAATGCATATCAATGTTCTGTCATCCAAAAAGCCATAATGACAACTACAACTCAATTAATCATGTGACTTACTTCCAGCAAGGTTGGACAACAGTTCCCTCACCGCAAGCAAATCCTCAACAATTGGTGTTGCTAACCTAAACATGGGCTGCAGATATTACCCCTCTTTATGGGGGTATTGAGTTGAAGGTATCAACAAACACCAATCTGCAACTCCATAAAGTATCTAATACAAGAAATAAACAAACACGAGAGTTTTCAACCAATTTCCAACCACTGCCCAAACACAACCACCAGTTCATTGAAGCAAGTCATTTCATCACAAAAACACTAAAGAGCCGTCGGACTCCATCAACACAACGTTAGCATCATTGTATCACATTGATTAGCTTGGTTGATATTCGGGAAAAAAAAATTCACATTAAAGACTATTTGTTCTTTTGAAAGGAAATTCAGAGTTGCATTAAATAAAAGGAGAAGGTACAACTAAGTGATAGATGGAGGCCCCCTTGCATCATCTATCAAGACTGCGTGCAAAAAAGGGGGAGAGCTTCCACAAAAATCTGAATACTGTTATCAAGAGAAGCTACAGCAGATTTGGCTAAAAGATCAGCAGCAAAATTGGCTTCTTTACGAACAAAAACTATTTGGACTCTATGGAAATTATGCATGAGGAGACATTCTTCCAGCAGGTGGAGATTGTTCTTCTTCTGAGTCTTCCGCTTGCGAAAGTAGGCCACAGTTTGGAGTAAGTCAGACTCAATGATTAAGTTCGAACCATAGGAACATAGGAAGCAAAAACCTTATGATGTAACACCAATAGGCTTCCGCATTTCTTAAGTAGATCTGGAAACTCTTATGGTCAATTCAGCAACCATTTCACAAGGTGCAAATTTGTAACTATATTAACTAGTGCACGCCACCCATCACCATGACATGACTAAAACCAAGATATGGATGAAGTTCAAATAATTGATGCCAAATCAAAACTGAAGCCTCATGCAATCATGTTAAGAGAGGCATAACTATGAATCAACAGACAACACCAAAACCTAAACTTGACACTAGGTGAATAAAAGAAGTCCACTTCAAATAACAAGAAAATACGCCGAAAAGAAATTAGCAAAAAACTGAATGCAAAATTCATTGCATAAACTCATAATCAGAATGATGAAG
>BRYE01000023.1:26781654-26784154 GCA_030159115.1 Actinidia arguta var. hypoleuca
CAACAAATAACAATTATAAATTATTTATTTGTTATTTTAGTCTCATTAAAATATGTGACCAATTTGTTAGTTTGCGGTGGAGGGTCACCTGACACACTATTTTTAGAATTCGGATCATCTTAAGTGTGGAAATATGAAGTGTTTTTTGAGTGTATAAAATGATATTGTTTTATAAATTTTAAAAATTAAACAATTTTATTTAATGATCAGGACTAAAACGAAATGATATCATTTTAATTTTAGAGTGTATAAAATAACGCTTTTAAAATATACAAAACGATATAATTTTATATATTGCAAAAAGGAAATGCTATGGGTACACCTATATAGCACCCCATGGTGAGGTGTCCACATTTTATTGGAGTGTCAGTGAGGTGGACCCCACTGGCACCCCAATAGGATGTGAACACCTCACTATAAAATACAAATGGAGTGCTATATGAGTGTACTCATAGCACTACTCATCGCAAAAACACTTCAAAAAAACTTACTTCAAACGATCCAAATCCCTATGTAGTCACTGACGTGACGTGCCAGCCACCGCATTGGTTGGGGGAATCTGGACTCTTTTGATGCCAACTCCTAGAAACCTATTTTTGTCTTGGGCTGACAGAGCTTCCTTTTTTATGGAGTATATAAAAAAGAGTTTTTTTCTTTTTAAAAAAAAAATTAATCACTTTATAATTTTTAAAATTAGAAAAAGTGAAACAAGAAAAATATTTTAAATTTAACATATTTTTTGAATTTGGGAATATTGTTATGCCTAGGGCTGATAAACCAACCTAGCTATTCGAGCTCGTTCTCTTAAGAACCCGTTTGAGATCGATTCGTTTAATAAATAAACAAATATCAAATATATTTTTAAAACTCGTTTAGCTTTTAAACCCTATTTAAACAATGTATTTCTTTACTTGATAAGTTTGTATTGTTAAAAAAATTCAAACTACTAGAGTTCTTCTCGTGATCGACTCGATCAAAATTCGTTTGATATGAATTCATTTGATAAACAAACTAATTCGAGCATATCTTTAAAACTTGTTTAATTTTAAAATCAAGCTTGAGTTGGCTCGTTTATCCAACCTAAGCTATGCGCATTACTTTTATTTGAAAAAAGTAAACATAATATATAAGATATTATGGACAAATACCACTTTTTCCTCTCATAATTTGGGCCATGTGCATATTATCCCATTAGCGTTTAAAAATATCCACATAACTCCTTATGATTTGTGGACTAACGTGCATATATCGTTTTTCATCCAAACTATCAACAAGTGTGCTTAACTTTCCAATAAAAGAATTCATTTTTTCGAAAGATCATAATTTTATTTTTTTTCTCTCTTAACGTCTCTACCACCACTGCTCTCATCACTAGCCACCCCAACCCCAACCCCAACCCCCAACCCCAATCTATTTTATTGGTACAGATGTACAATGTACATACATATATCTGCGTGTGTTGTGTGTTTGTCTTTGTATGTGAGGAACAAAGGTATTAAGACCAATTTGCTTGTTCTATTAATAGATGCCAACCATGTTATTTAGTCCACAAATTATAAAAAGTTTTGTGATGATTTTTAAAATCTTAATGGGTAATTCGCACATAACCCAAACTACAAGACGACAACGTGAAATTTGCCCATAATTCCGCTTCCCTTTCTTTTTCTAAAAAAAAAAAAACTGAAAGAAAGAGGAGTAGACAAACCATGGAGCCAGCAAGTCGAAGATCTCAACTTGCTTGGTCATATTTGAAGACCTTAGATGTTGATGTTCTGTTCCAAGTTTATTGGACGATAAATATCATTTTATCCAAAGATACCTTTCACCAAGCAGTGGCCGTGAGAAATAATATAATTTGCCTCAACTCATCAATTTATATTTTGTAACTATATTTTTTTATCTGGGCCCTTCTTCTCTAATATCTTTTCTTTAAGTTAACTTTTCATTGTTGGACCCATAAGAAAGCCTATACAATAAAAAAAATAAGCTCAAATCCAAGTCTAACCCTTTGACCTCCTACACCTAAGTTATAATATATGGCTTTACCCCGCTTCTTTAAGTTTCTTTCGAGAAATAGAAGAAGACAGAATACGGCAGCCGACAAGGCCTGTAAGTTAGGGCAGTGGAAAATGACGCACGAGACGACAGGGGTTTACGGTGAGAACTAAAAATCTGATGCAAATTTTTTGATCAACAATTGCTTTTATGGATCTTGGACCTTTCTATGCTATATTTTGTATATACATTTGCGCGTCTTGTTGTCGTATAATCGAATTTGGATGCATTTTTTTATCTATGTTTTTAATCTGTTGAAGGTGTTTTGTGGAGAGGCATTTTGGCAAGTTTTTGCTAGTTAAACAATTGTAGATATATGTTTCATGTTTGAGGTTTCTGTTACTTCTGTAGTATATTTTTTAGCTAATTTTCAAGTTTAGATATTTTTATTTTTTTTAAGTTGCAGAAAATTAAATTTTTTGAGAGTTCATTATCATTATTTTTG
>BRYE01000023.1:26791654-26796654 GCA_030159115.1 Actinidia arguta var. hypoleuca
TGAAGAGAAAGCGTAAAGGTATGATTTATAAAGAAAGGTAATTTAAGTTTTTGATAAAAAAAAAATAATGAATTTATTATAACATCATATAATAGGGAAAAAAATAAAATATATTAGGTAAAATTTGGAGTGCAAAAATCATTATTTAAATTTTATTAAAGTACAGTTTTGTGCGGATAAATTTTGTTTCATTGATTTTTGGAATTTTTTTATTTTTTCTGTTTGATTAAAATTTTATGTTTGATATATTTTTTCTGAATTCTCTTGTTGAGAAAAAAATAAAAATTTAATATATATATTTATTAAAGGACTGATAAAAAAATTCAAAGGTGATTTCGTCCTCACAGACCTCTATATGCCGATAAGAAATTAGATTCCTTTGTTGTATTCATTTCTGGTTGGGTATCTTTATGAATTCAGATCTTATGAAGTGCATGTCTGAAGTGTTTTTGGAGTATACAAAATGACGTTTTTAGTTGGGTATCGTTTTGGTCCTGATCATGAAATGGTATTTAAAACAACGTTGTTTTGATTCTGAAATGTATAAAACGATGTCATTTTATATATTCCAGAGACACTCCACACAAGTTGGACTTAAGAGGATCCAAAATCTATCTTTATACTTGAGATTTCACAATTCCTGGAATCCGAACTCTATCTTTATATTTGAGATTTCACAATTCCTGGAATCCTGGGCAGGGCAGGTACACTTCAAATATAACTACACCATTGCTACCACCACCCTTACCACCATCGCCACTACTGGAATTACAACCCCGCCACCTTCACCACTACCACCAAGCCATCGCCGCTACAATTAATTAATACCTTCACTCTACCATCTATCTTCACCAACGACCACTCACACCACGACCACCATTTCTCGTCAACATTTTAGTACCACAACAATTAAGCTATCACAATTGCTTTTCAAAAATTAAAGAAAAAAATTAAAAGATAATAAATTTTGGATTTAGCTTTCATTACACATATTAAAAAAGCTTATTTTATTAATTCAGCACTTAGATTTTTATCAAATAACTTTTTAACTTAAAAAATTTAGTATTCAGTGTTGAGCTTTTAGTTTTATCAAACAACACTTACGTCATTATTACTTACTCCCTTGATTTTTCAATTGCATAAATTTTTTTTTACGTGGTATATAACCAGTCACTTAACTCATATAGCGACAAGTCACATACTCGTGCATTCACAATAGCACGAACCTACACTCCAATTATCGGGTACTGTTCACCTAGGCCTTAGGTCTGGAAGGTTCGTCCATCAACTTTTGTCTAAAAAACTCAGAGTTTTTATTTGGTTCAAAGATTTAAGAAAAAAATTGTGAGGAGAATAAAAAAAAATAAAAAAAGATTAAAATCTAAAGCTCCATTTGTTTGGGAAAAAAAAAACTTTTTTCCAAAAAATATTTTATCCGGAGAAAGTATTTTCTAGTAATGAATTTGCTTTCTGGCATTTGGCTCGACATTGATCCATTTTTTGGAAATCAATTTCTATTGTTTGATTGACATGAAAAATCACAAACAGTTGAAAACACTAATAACCAGTAGCCAATAATAAAGATCGATAATTTATTAATTATACCCTTACTTGAAGTACGCCTATCAATGGATCGGATTCAAAGTAAATCCGTAAAAAATTGATCTGATCCGTTTACAAATAAATCTGAATCTGATCCAAATTCGAATATGATAAATTCGTATTACTCAAATCCGAATTCGATTTGACTTATGTGAACATCCAATCGAATCAATTATTTTTTGTAAGAACAAATCAACTTGTATAAAGAGAGAAAAAATTTACCCAATCCAAAAAATGCAAACCAAGTTCAAAAAAGAATTTATTTTCAAATTTAAAACATAGAATAGCTTTTTAAAATAAAATTAGTTTTTTTTAAATAAAACATTTTTTAGGAAAATAGTTTTTTAAATGAAACAGTTTTTTAAAAACTAAAATATTTTTTAAAAATAAAATAGTTTTTTTAAATGGGATAATTAGTCAAAAAATTCTCAAAAAAGTTATATTTTAGTATAAAAATAACTTAAAAGATATTTAAAATTAAGATCACTAGATGTTGTTTGACATAATTTATGTCATTGAGAAAAAAAATTAACCCTTAAGGACTTTAATTTTAAATATATTTTAAGTTATCTTTATAATAAAATAAAACTATTGTGAGAGATTTTTGACCAATTATTCATTTAAAAAAAAACTGATTTTTTTAAAAAATATTTTGTGTGGTGGTTGTGGAGGTGGTGATGGCGATAGCTACATCATTGCTACCAACACCCTTGCCACCATCGCGGCCTCTACTGGAATTACAACCCCACCACCTTCACTAGGACCACCACCACGCCATCACCATTACAATTAATTAATACAATCACTCCACCATCTATCTCCACCAACGACCACTCCCATCACACCACGACCACGACCACCATTTCCCATCAACATTTTAGTACGACAACAACCAAGCTATCACAATTTCTTTTCAAAAATTAAAGGAAAAAAATTAAAAGATAATAAATTTAGATTTAGCTTTCTTTACACATATTAAAAAGTTTATTTTATTAATTCAGCACTTAGATTTTTATCAAATAACTTTTTAACTTAAAAAATTTAGCATTAAGTGTTCAGCTATCAGTTTTATCAAACAATACTCATGTCATTATCATCTTACTCCCTCGATTTTTCAATTACATAAATTCTTTTTTATATGGTATATAGCCAGCCACTCAACTCATAGAACGACAAGTCACATACTCGTACATCCTCAATGACATGAACCTACACTCCAATTACCGGATATTATTCACCTAGCCCTTAGGTCTGGATGTTTCATCCACCAACTTTTGTCCAAAAAACTTGGAGTTTTTATTTGGTTCAAAAATTTAAGAAAAGAATTGCGAGAAGAATAAAAAAACAATAAAAAGGATCAAAATCTAACGCTCTATTTGTTTCGGGAAAAAAACATTTTCTCCAAAAAATATTTTATTCAGAGAAAGCATTTTCTAGTAATGAATTTGTTTTCCGGCATTTGGCTTAACATGGATCTATTTTTTAAAAATCAATTTCCATTGTTTGTTTAGCATAAAAAATCACAAACAATTGAAAACACCAATAGCCAATAATAAGAATCAATAACTTATTAACCATACTCTTACTTGAATTAGGCCTGTCAATGAAAAATTTAATCCGATCCGTTTATAAATAAATCTGAATCTAATCCAAATTTGAATATGATAAATCCGCACTCAAATTCGAATTCGATTTGACTTATCATCCGATCGAAAAATCCAATGGAATCCATTATTTTTTATAAGAACAAATCAACTTGTATAAAGAGAGAAAAAAACTACCCAATCCTAAAAATGCAAACCAAGTTCAAAAAAAAAAAAAAATTCAAATTAAAAAAATAAAATAGCTTTTTAAATGACCTTAGCTTTTTAAAATAGTTTTTTCTCAAGGACATAAATTACGTCAAACATCATCTAGTGACCTTAACTTTAAGTATCTTTTAAGTTATATTTATAATAGAATAAAACTATTGTGAGAGATTTTTGACCAATTATTCATTTTTATAAATAAGATACTTTTTTTAAAAAAAAACTGATTTTTTAAAAAAATATTTTGTGTGGTGGTGGTGGAGGTGGTGATGGCGATAGCGATAGCGATAGTGAACGAGTTCTAAAAAATAATCTTCATAATAAAAAAGGAAAAAATATTTTTTGCCTCTTAAAATGTGTTTTCCGTTGACCATAAAATAAATTCCGTTAGCTTTTTATTTTTCATACTATCAATCAACGAAAAAAATAAAAAACACTTTCTTGAAAATATTCTTTGTCAAAACAAACGGAGTTTAAATTGTTGAATTTGTTAACTAAAGTTTCTTTTCTTCTCTTCCTTCATCAAATCTTTAATCTCAACACATTTAAATGCAACCCTTAAAAGCTTAAGAACTTTTTTTTTATTTTCCTTATGATTTTTGTAATGTTCCCAACAAATCCTACACATCCAAATGGCGGTTGCTATAAGATTTTTGTAATGTTCCCAACAAATCATACAGTTGCTCGGAGTTGAAAAACAAATAGAGCAGTATCAATACTGGTGACATAATTATGGGTTGTTCGGATACTGGTCATCAAATGAATGCTGAGTGAAGCCAGCGTAGAATGCGTGGGGATACTGGTCATCAAATGAATGCTGAGAGAAGCCAGCGTAGAATGCGTGGGGATATATATATCTTAGGGTTTGCCGACTGATCATGTCACTCTCATCATCGTCTCACTAGTCAACTCACCCAATATATCATATGCCCATCATCAACAGAACCCAGAAGCAACATTGTGATTATTAGAGAGATAAGAACTTTATTATTTAAAAAATGCAAATTACAGTTTAGTAGGTGATAGTTAAGGTATAAAAAGAAAGTTAAAATTTATAAAAAAAAACATACAAAATTATGTAAAAGTATATTAAAATGTATAAAATTTGCATTGAAATTAATTTTTTTTTTTAAACCTTTAGTGTTACTTAACCATTACTATTTATATTCTCAACTTATCCTCTTAGGTATGTCTTGAATTCATAAGCGAGTTAGAAAAGTATCTAAATTATATAAACGTTGAAATTTGAATAGATGGTCTATCACTTGTGTCTCTGATACCATGAAAAAGTGATAACTGTGTCCTAAGGAATTGGTCGAATGAGAGTTTAGCTACGACTAAAGGGCCTTATTTCTAATGTCGCAGGTTCAAATCTCATTTATTAGCAATTCTTGAAGTCAATTCATACAGGACTCTGATTTTAATTGGTCCTTTTACTAGTAGACAATGAAATTCGTCCACAAGATAATTCATCTATCCTTTGAGACAAATACCAAGTTATAAAAAAAAAATTTGATAACCACCAATATATTTAAAAACTTTCTTGTTAGTAGAAATTAGACAACTTTATTATTTTTATATATCCTCACC
>BRYE01000023.1:26801654-26804154 GCA_030159115.1 Actinidia arguta var. hypoleuca
ATGATCGATGTTGTATTTACCATCTGCTTTTATCATTTTCATTCACCATTTGACGTAATACATTTTATAACTATTGATCTCACAAACGGATTGATTATATTTGATGATTTTTGGTTATGCCACATTAAAAAAGAATTAATTAAATTCAGATTTTTTTTTTGATAAGGATAACTTTTTTCCCTAAATAGTGAAAATTGATCATTTATCTTTAACCCAAACGGACCTAAAATAAACTTGGACCAGTTAGTTGTTTAAACTTGGGTAGACCTCAGTCAGCCCAAGCCCATATATACAATCCCTTCAAGCCCAAACAACCAATCCAATAATTGATGAAACCATGGAAATACATTTTTATTAGGAAAACCCTATTATTAAAGAAAAATTATACAACAAAAAAAAAATCAAAAGAATGATATGACAATAGTATTATTGAACATATAGATGCATGTGAAAATCCTCGAATCTGAGACCTAGACCTTAGGTAAAGAGCCAAAAGCCACTATGTCAAGACCAAATCTATTGCTCAATTGAGAAATATATATATTTCGGCGCTCTGAAGAGACTCTCGCTCTTGAAATATTTTAATAATTGATGCTCTTCCGCTCTCGCTTTGTGTAACCTAGCTCTTAACTATCTAACACAACCTAGGCAGATGGGGAAATAAAAGGTTAATAATTTTGGACTAGTGATTTAAACACTCTTCTTTTTTTAATTACGATTTTTTTATATTTATTATAATAAATTTACTCAGTTTTCCTCCCATGCAAGTATAAAGGAGAGTTGATTGTGATAAACTCACTCATTTGATGTAGGCATGGAGCAATGGTGTGTACAAGAGCATTGAGCACAGGGTTATGACAAACCATGAAGTGGAAAGGTTTTCAATTGGATACTTTTTGTGTCCTTCCAGTGACACATTCATTCAATGTTGTAGGGAGCCTTCCTTGTACAGAAAATTTAGTTTCAAAGAGTACAGACAACAAGTGCAGGAGGACGTTAAGTCTACAGGCAGCAAAGTGGGCCTTCCAAGGTTTCTCATGTGAATATATAGGATCATTACTTCACTTTCATCACTAGGTACAGATTATTAGGTTATCGATGATTCCAACCGTTTATCTTGTGGACTGTGCTAAGTAGATCATTAATATAATAGATCAATTTGGTTGTATATGGATAGCCGCATGAATTAAATCATTTTTATTTAACTACGTATAAGTATGATTTTTATGATAGATCGTTCATTTCTTAAAGGCAAATATGATTCGATTATGTGTCTACTATCAACGATTCGGGTCAACAAGTTGAGGCTAGGTCCATGGTGGGCCCCATATTTTACAAATTTTATGATAAAATTTAAATGTTATGACTTAGGAAAACCATGCATGTCTTTTGAATATCACATCGATCTGACACTAACTATCATCTCATGGACTTCATAATGCATAGATAACACCCCACCATTGATTTGATGTGGCACTAATTATGCTGTCATCTGGTAAGATTTCTTATTTGACTCGGTCATATGTATTAAACAGAGTTTATAAACTGATATAATAATTATTGTTTAAGATGTCACATAAAATAATATGCAAATATAGTATTTAAATTTAGATAATTTTACTTAATAAAAACAAAAAAAATGCAAATAAAGGAAATGGGAGTGTAGTTTTATATCACCCTAAATTTATACCAAATTACCCTGAATCAGATAAAATGAGTTTGTGGGCCCACTATAGTGTCCCTATGTAACTGAATTCTAACTGGAGCAGGCCGAGTCCAAACTTATGAAAATACCGTTGAAGCCCATAAACAATCTGTACCGTCCATGTTAGCTTGGGGTTGGGCTTACCAATGAATGGGATCACAGAGAGTCTGAAGACTCTTGACGACCCAACCCATTCCATAAAATGGGCCATAAAGAGGATATCCAACCCTTATGTGCTTATGATGACTACTCCGTACGTAGTTGCATAAAAAAGTTTTAACCTAAAATTAGGAATTCTAATTTAGAAAATTGTTCAAAGAAGATAAAAGAGAACCACACAAGCAAAAAAACAAAAAAGAAACGAGACTACGAAAGCGGTATCAATTAGGCATTAATTGCTTTACATATTACAGAAGAAAACAATTATAAACAAAGTTGAGATTTTGTAGAATATGTAGAATCGGTTCCGGAGTGTCTCATCATTTTCTATAAGATAGGAAAAGTTGTTGCATAAAAAAAATTATAAGTAATTGCTCCATGGACGACACCACAAAATATATATTTCAACCTAAAGCTCGAAAACGAGAGCAAGGACAAGGGAATTTACTACAATGCCCTCAACATCATATTTTTTTACGCCCCCAACAAGAGCCTCCCCATCAACTGGGTGGAGACACGTGGCGTGCCATGGGAAGCGGTTTACTAGGTGGATTTGGCAACAACGGTGAGGTTCAAGATCATGAGGAAAAATGTCAAGAAGCACAATCTGATTTTGGATGCTGACGTGGAGGTCCA
>BRYE01000023.1:26821654-26824154 GCA_030159115.1 Actinidia arguta var. hypoleuca
TACCTCTTATTATTTACAATGGAACTTTGATTAAAATTGGCTAAATTAAGTAATAACTAATAAGGTAAAATGAGTCATAATTAAATTTTTAAGTGAACCAAAATTGAGAAAATTTCATTGTTCCAAGTTGGAAGAAAATCCGACCAATCTGACCGCAACCCGCTAACCCGTGCACGGGCGTTTTTGTGAACGGGTTTGGTTAGATTTGTTCTTGAGATCTCCAACCCGAATGCGTTTAGGCGGTTGGCGGATTATGGTCAAATCCGACCCGCCTGACCGTGAATAGAAATTGTTTCGATCTGATAATACTCGTGAGTATTTTCACTCCATTTTGTCTACTTTTTTTTATGATCACGGTATTATCCATCAATTTTCTTGCGCACGGACTCCACAACAAAATGGAATTGCCGAACGTAAGTTGCGTCATTTGTTGGATGTTACCCATGCTATCTTCCTTCATATGCATGTTCCTAGATCGTATTGGAGTGATGCGGTTTGTATGGCTTGTTACCTTGTGAATCGTATGCCCTCCATTGTATTATGTGGTCATATTCCACATCATGTGTTATTTTCCGGCCGTCCCCTATACACTCTACCCCCTCGTGTCTTTGGTTGGACATGTTATATTCATGCTCTCAACCCTGGGCGTGACAAGCTTGATTTGCGAGCGATTAAGTGTTTTTTTCTTGGGTACTCTAGAACTCAGAAAGGTTATAAGTGTTACTCTCTTGTACTTGTTGGGCGTATTTTTGTGTGTGCAGATGTTACCATCAATAAATCCCTACCATACTTTCCCAGTGCCTTTACCTTTAGCGATCCCGCTCACTATATCCCTACCCATGTTCCCTCTGTGTCCCCGGCTCTCTCAGTGCCTCATCCCATGGTCAAGCCACTACAGGTTTATGTTTATCGCAATAAAGTGGTCACTGCTCCGACGTCTGTGCCACCACCTTTTGCTCCTGCTGGTGACTCCTTGTTCCCCTGATATTGACTCTTTTTCTATTGCTATCTGAAAGGGTAAATGTACTTGTACTTCACATTTTATTGCTCAGTTTGTTTCTTGTGATCACTTATCTCCTTCTTTACATGCATTTACGATCTCTTTTACTACTACTTTTGTTTCTAAGTCCGTGTTGGAAGTCTTATTTGTTCCTTGCTGGAGGCAAGCTATGATTTTATAAGATGACAGTCGTGCATGACAATGATACTTGAGAGATAGTTCCGCTTCCATTTGGGAAGTCTGTTGTTGGTTGTTTACCCTGAAATGCTTTCTGGATGAGACTGTTGAGTGTTGTTAAGGCGCACTTGGTTGCCAATGGCTACACTCAAATTTATGGTATTGACTACGCCGAGACCTTCTCTCATGTGGCTAAGATTGGGTTTGTTCGTATATTTATCTCCCTAGCCACTGATCTTGGGTGGCTCCTGTTTCTGTTGGATGTGAAGAATGAGTTTCTTCACGGTGGTCTTCAAGAGGAAGTGTATATGGAGTAACCTCCTGGGTTTGCTGCTAGGGGAGAGTGGTTTGGTATGTCGTCTTTGAAAGGCGCTCTATGGTCTTAAGCAGTCCCCGAGAGCTTGGTTTGGAAAGTTCAGTGATGCAATTTGGCATGTACAAGTGTCAGTCTGATCATTCACTGTTCTCTAGTATGACCAAGACGGGGAGGATTCTATTGATCGTGTGTGTTGATGACGATGACACTCAAGGTATTGATGATTTGAAGAGTTTCCTTTAGGAACAGTTCCACACCAAAGAATTGGGCAAGTTACTATAATTTTTGGTGATCGAGGTTGCCCTGGTCTAAGAGAGAATCAGTTTGTCTAAAAGGAAGTATGCTCTGGATATTTTAGAGGAAACGGGCTTTGATGGGAGCCAAGCCTGTAGAGACACCTATGGATTCGAGTGTGAAGTTATGTATGGATCAAGGTGAACTATTGTCTAGTCCAGACAGTTATCGGATATTGGTGGAGAAGTTGAACTACCTCACTATTACAAGTCTAGATATTTCTTTCGTAGTTAGTGTCATTAGTTAGTTTATGTCTACCCCTCGTTCTACTCACATGGTGGCAGCCTTAAGGATCTTACAGTATCTCAAGGCACATCCTGGTTGTGGTTTGTTCTATGGAGTGCATGGTATTTATGTATAGGATACTGTACTTTTCTAGTTGGTAACCTTTATCACTTGGAAAAATAAGAAGCAAGACAATGGTTGCTTGGTTTAGTGCAGAGGCCGAGTACATGGGCTATGGTTCACTCCTCGTGTGAACTTATGTGGGTCAAGCACTTCTTGGAGGAGTTAAGGTTCGAGGTGCAGTTGCCCATGGATATGTGCAGTCATACTTCTCATCTCCTTCCTCTTCCGTTTCCTGATCCGATAGAAAAAAAAAATTCGTGAAATTCTCTTACTTTAACATTTCCAGAATTTTTCATAGGTTATAGGGTATTATCCACTCCAGTGTTCTAATAAGCGCTAGGCAGTAAGCAAGCGGGCGGGGGGTG
>BRYE01000023.1:26829154-26831654 GCA_030159115.1 Actinidia arguta var. hypoleuca
TCAGCAAAGGCATCCCAATCCAAGCAGGGCAACTAGAAGCCAACTCTTCCTTAGTTCTATCAGCTCGGGAACTTATTCATCCCCGGTCCTAAAACAAAATGACCCTCGTGACATTTCTGACTGTGTTATATGTTATGGTTACCTTGTGAATCAGAGGATTATGTGATAATTTTCTCATTTTGATGATCATATACTAGTTAATTATCTCAGAAAGCATGTTGATTCCAGAACTTAAATAATTTTATATTTTCACCTATAAGTTTGAAGCCATTACAAATCTGAAAGAAATTGTTCTATTATTTTTTATTTGTATTAATATTTTTATTATTTGTAACAGACTGAATTTTGTGCGCTTATGCAGGATGTATCAGGCGCTCTTGGCTTCAGGGGATCTTAAAGCTGCAACGAAAATGCTAAACAAAATACCGAAAGATGATCCCCACGTTCGCTGTGTCATCAAAGCATGTAAAACAACTTACATCCAGCCCACCTCTCTTAAGGGGAAGAACAAGAAGAAAAGGATTGAAAAAGGCGAAGAAATGAGATGAATACCTATTAAATATGAGAAAAAGAAGAGGAATGACAAAAAAAAGGTGGATGAGGTCGACATTTAATTTCCAGTGCTGGAGCCATTGTATCTGAATAGTGGTTCGTCTATGTAGTTGAGATTTTTTTGAGGAAATTTACGGACTTCTTTCATATTTTCCTTTCCCTATGTGAATCCATCTACAAATTTATGATCCAAACACAAATTTAGGAAATCTAAGTGGCATGTGCCTTTCACTACCACTTTTTTGCTAGTGTGTGTGGAGCTCAGTGCACCCACCCAGTTTTTGGAAAGTAGGCCTGAAAGGTCACTATTTCAATTTTCAAAAGGTTAGAAGTTGAATTCTATCTTGGGGAACCTAGCCAAGGGGTCCCAACCGTTGGGACGACTTGTTGGTTTGCACAATTTTATGAATTTATGGGGAGTACTGTGTGGGAAGCTCAGTGCCACCCAACCCAGTGTTTGGAAAGTATCCAAGTGTCCCAGCCATTGCGCCGACTTGTTGGTTTGCAACTTTGCACAATATTATGAATGAAGTTATGGAGAGTAAAAATACATATTTTTTTCAGGCGCTTTTGTTTTCAAAATTATAAGTAATATATTAATTATCTCAATATGGTATCAGAGCACATTCTTAAATAATAATAAAAAAAGTCCTCCAATACCAAGTTAAGAATACTAATATATATATATATAGTTAAGAATACTAATATATATATATATATACATACACACACACTACTTAACTTGTCCTTGAAACCTAAGCTACTGTAAGTAAATAAGCATGGAGAAGTTAGTCGTCATCCGATGTGGGACAAATAAGAGATTTCCTAATCACACTAACTTCAACCCTAAAACTCTATTTTCATCTCTGAAATCTCCCTCCAAAAATTCTCTTCTTTTTTTATATTCTTTTCTAACATAATCAAGACAATTAACTCACTCTTTTTTCTTTTCTTTTTTTTCATTTTCTCTTCTACTATTGTGAGAACCTTGCATTTCTCATTTTTCAAGCCAGAGCCTAGAAACCACATAAGCATGAAAAAGTTTCACTTGGATTACCTAAAAAAATTCATTTTTTCGTAGCCCACTCCAAATAAACTTCCGCTCTTATAAACTCAACCCAAACACACACAAAATTGAGATTTTAACAAAAAACACCCAAAAAAAATCTAACCGAAATGAGGCCTAAATTGAATCTTATTACTATGAAATGGTGGTTTTCAAGTTTTTATTAAATATAGTTAAGATTATATTTATTTTAAAGATATCGTCAATATATTTTTAATGGTACTAATTTTACCAAAAATGGATTCTTAATGTGAAAATTATACATATTTTATAAGTATATAGAATTTACCAATCGAAGGATAAAAAGGGTAAATGAATTTTTGGGTAAAATTAATAGAAGTGATAGAATGAAGATGAAACTTTATTTTTTTAGTTTGGTTTCCAAATATGGAGGCTTAATTTGAGATCTCTATTTTGGAGATACAAATTGGTGGGGGTTGGGGAGGGCTCTTGACAGTTTTAGCTAGGGTGTGCATGGGTCGATTTGGGTTGGTTCTATAACATATTCAGAACCGAACCGATCTTAATCGGCTCTCAATTTTTGGATGCACAACCGAACCGATCGTCCAAAGAAATCGAATCGAACCAACCCGAGTGAGATCGGCTCGATTCTTTGGTTCTTTCTCAAAATAAGCCACCATGAACAATAATAGTGTATGATGAGTGCACTGTATTACTATATGATCGGATCTAGACTTCGATTCCTTGTTCGGTTCTGATTCAGTTCGGGATAAAAAAATCTTACGGACCCGAGAACCAAATCGAACCAAACGGGTTTACAGTTTTCAGACCCAGACCCGAACCATGGGTTCGGTTCTCGGTTCTTTCGGGTACTTTGTGCACCCCTAGTTTTAGCTATGGGTTGGAGATAGGGGTGTAAAA
>BRYE01000023.1:26836654-26839154 GCA_030159115.1 Actinidia arguta var. hypoleuca
CCCTCCGGCGTATGAATCAGACCAAGGCGACCAGAAAATAAGGCAGTATGGAGATCACAATAAAAGTGTGTAATGCCTGTATTGAGCGTACCTTTTTGGTTGTGGGGGAGCGGCCTTTATATAGACGGGAGAACTGAGTCGTGTCAGTGTAGTATGGCGAATTCCTCGGAAGGATAAGCATGGGATGATATCCCAATTAAATCTGGAGTTCAATCTGGAGGCTGCCAACTGGTGATCACTCCAGAATTATAGGCGACGTTGTGGAGTTGGAGTCTATTGGAAACAGTCCTCTTGCAGAGGTGAAACTCTTTATGGAGATGGACTTCAATCAGGTTAGGAGTCCCGTGATAGCAGATCTCTAATGGAGATGGGAGTCCTTTTGGAGAGAAGTCTTTGAAGGAGATGTCTCTGCATTGAGCGAGGTAAATAGTCTTGCCCTTTGGGCGACGTGCTTTGCTCGGAACATCTGTTGGTTCGAATTATTCCACATCAAAGCATGTTTGTTTATATCCTAATTAACCACATGTTTTTGCCACCCAATCACCGTGGCCTAGACAAATTATGGAAAGTCTGGTTAGAAAGGGGTGTTCTTTTTTTTAAAAAAAAAAAACAAAAATTTTTAAATAGAAATTTCAGAAAGTTTAAACAGAAACTTTAAATCAGAAATAGAAGAGAATAACTTAGAATTAAATAACACAACTTACAGAAATATTTAAGGAATATAATTTGATTTGACTGAGACTTGAATTAAATTCAGTGTCCTTAAGTCGTTGACGATCCGCACTTGGTACTCACAAAATATGTTGTACGACTCCTAGGATACAACTTTGATTTTCAGATAGTAGTATTCTAAATCAGAAAATCACGGCGAATCTTTAAGTGTCTCCTTTCTCTCAAATAAAAACTAAAAAATGATGAATGCTCTTAACACTTTTTAACCTGCTTAGAATATTTTTCAAATGAATGAAAAATGCTGAATGGTTGTGAAATTTATAGAAATCTTCACTTCTCTTAGAAGAGGTAGAATGTCTTTTTAGAGGATCAATCCTCTTTAGGAAGGCCAAGCCCGGTCCAGGCCCGCACAAACACGAATTGAGTCGGGCTGGCTGCGGCTCAGCCGCACATGGGTCAGAATGCTATGGACTAATGGATCAAGTCCATTTTATACATAACTTATCCCTTAAAAAACTTGAGGTTCTAAAATGCCTAATTTAAAGAGTCCAAACTTGAACTTTATATGCTCACTAATTTATTTTATTTTTTTCAATATGAGAAAAACTTGTCTATCCATAATTTTTTCTTTGCATTGAAGTTTCTTTGAAAAATAATTTCTCATTCAAATCAACTTAATTTTTGACAAATAAATACACTAAATTCATTTACTCATTTAAAAAAAAATCAATTATTATTTATTTAATTTAGTACATAAAACTTAATAAAACTTAATTCCAAAATATGTTCCTAACACATTATCAAAACTCAATTTCTAACAAGTCTTTCACAATGAGAAGTGTCTCGTTTGACATGATCAACTTTTGGGAGGTTATTTACCCATACTTGTACAAGTAAAAAAATACATTATTGGAAAGTTTAGATTAGGCCTGTTCGATTTAGTTTTTTTTTCTTTTTCGTGTGTGTGTTTTATGCTAAAAAAATCTAGTTTTTTTTGCTTGTTTATGTGAACTAATTAGCTAAAATAGTCAAAAAAAAAATTTACTTACCCCAAATAATACAACTCCGAGGGACCTTCTTGATCAGCTTGCGTACAATTGTTTTTATGCCCTATTTTATATTTTTAATTCAAAAATAAAAATATATAATTTTTTTAAGCTAATCCAAAGGTTAAAGTGTCTAAATCAATGTACTTTTATACCTTCTAAATGTAAAATGATCCCAAAGTCCAAAAAGTTTGGTTTGAAAAAATAGGTCCTATAGGCCACAAGTGTGCAAAATGTGATGTGACACTGTTATAGTGTGGGCCATATTCAAAATAAATTGTTAATATTATTATAATATTTTGGTTATTTTGCAGAATAATTTTTAAATTTTTTTTTTAGTTGATGACTTTTAAAAGTTATTTTACAGGATTTTTTGAAGAAAATAACGTATTTTTTAGATAATATTAAAAAGATATTTTTAAAATCTCAAAAAATATTTTTGATAATAAATAAATAATATATAAAAATAGTAAATACTTTTGCTCTCAAAAATATTTTTTTAATAAAATATTATGCAAAACTAATTTGAAAACTTAATCGAAGAGAATCCAAGTATTTCCAATATGATCGCCCTTTTGGATACGTGCTTTATTTTATTTTTTTAAATTGGTTTTAGTTTTCAATTAATATTCATTTAATTTTAACGTTTTATGGGATTTTTTAATTTCTCAAAGATAAACCAAAACTAAATCAAAATCAAACAAAAGAAGTCGATAAAACATGGATCCAAATTAGGACAAGAAATTCAATCAATTATAAGGCAATTTCTTTATTATTATTTT
>BRYE01000023.1:26879154-26884154 GCA_030159115.1 Actinidia arguta var. hypoleuca
TTGAGAATTCACTCAAATGCAGCATTCGAAAATTCTAGATGTGTAACATTCGAAAAAGATTTGAATGTTAAAATTCCATAGGGATGCATATTCGATTATGTTTTCGAATGTGCACTTGCACTTCTTAGACTCAACTGAATTTTCTTATTGTACTGTGTAATATTCAAATAAAATTTATCTTTTTTAATAAAATCAAAAAAGGCAAAAAAAAAAAATACATAAGGTAGGAATGAGCAAAAAAAGTTGTTCCAACCGTGAAATTGTCGGAGCCGATCAGATTGTATGGTTCAATTTGATTTTTCTTCGAACGGTTCGATTTGTGATTCGATAAATTTGAACCGTTCTCTCACGATTCGTTTTGCGGTTGTTTGGTCCAAATCGCAGTTAAAAATAATTCTCATAGTTTAGTTTACGGGATATCCTAAATTGAACCAAACCGAACTGTGATCACCCCTAATATAAGCCCAACCAATAACAAAAGTAAAGCAAGGACTTCACGAGAGAGGTAGAGAGAAATGGGTTTGTAGGAGAGAGAGAGAGAGAGAGAGAAATAATAGAAGTTGGTTTGTAGGAGGAAGAGAGAAAAGTGGTTTTGATTTGTGTTAAAGAGGGCTTTTTTGTCCTTTACCTAATAATGGTTTTATTTATCCCACTCCACTCCCTGGGATAATTAGTCCAGTGTTAGAAAATGGACCAAAACATAAAGTTAGATTGGGGAATGGACCCTTGCATCGAACAGGCCCGTATTGCTTGGAAGCTAGTTGGATTTAAAAAGACATTGCCGTGGCAGCCAAAATAGATACAGATGGATTAAAAAATGGAGATGCGGGGCATCGATCCCCGTACCTCTCGCATGCTAAGCGAGCGCTCTACCATCTGAGCTACATCCCCTTTGGATGTATTATCTTTCAAATAAAGTAATTTATTGTATTTCATCTCACATGAGACCTTCTAATAGTGAGGTTTTCGTTTTCGTTTTCATTTGGCAAGTTGTGTCACAGGTAGGTACGGAAAAAACAAACAAACTCCATAGGGTCCCTTCCTATCTGCCCCTAATGAGATGGTTTCAAAAAGTTTTAATAAAATATGTGTCACGATCCAAATCGTTTGTGCATGTGAGTTCACCCGTGATCGATCAATAAAGTATATTTATTAAGACATACTACTCAATTAGTTTAGGAATTTTTCTCTTATTCAAAACATTTATACTTAAATGCAATAATATGTACGGAAACGTGCTTAAATTTATCAGAATTAATGTGTCACTAAATAATATACAAATATATGTTCATGTTTCTGAATAAAAATATTTATAATTACAGTTTTGGCCACAAAATTCAGCCCAAACGTCATCAAAACTTTACAAGTTCAAAAGATCTAACATCCTTATACTAAGTACATAGTACATGCCTTCCAAAATCAACGCTAGGGTCATCCGCCCTCAATTGCAATCCTCTTCAATCTCATTACCTGAAATTGTTGCATACAACTGCGCCTTAAGCACTAGCCTAGTGTGACTCAAGTTATATAATACTAATAAGTGCCATAAAATCATAAAAATATTAATTCATTTCAACATGAAATCACTTTTCAAAATATTAGCTCATCTAGGCTAATCTTTTAACCAAAACCCTTGGCTCATCGGACCAAGTACCATTGTTTAAATAAATTTACTTTTGTCAATCATTTTTTATTTCAATTATTGACTCATTTACCTTGATTTCATATCAAGAGTTCAAAATTATATTTGATTGATCCTTGCAACATATACACATGTTCAACGATCACCTGTCATTAGGGAACAACCCAAATATAAAATATATGGCCTGATATCATCTATGATCATCTGACTATGATCCCAATCTTATTGCACCACCTCTCGCTATATTCTTTTTTCTTAGCAGTCAGGGCACTGTTTGAACTATGTGTCGTCTAAAATATATTTTCTAAAGTAATCATTTTTTATAATTCATGACACATTTAAAACATAGCATTCATTTAATCATAAAATATCATGTTTAATAAATAAAATCATACATATTTTAATTATAAAACTTTTACTTTTAAGTAAGTAAAATATAAAAAGACTTACCTTAGTTTATCTCATGTTATTTCTTTCCGTACTCGCACGTAAGTTAAGGTAATGGTTCTTTGGGTTCCGATCTTATAATTAAAAATTATGTATTTAATATTCCGTATTCATTGCATACTCTATTTGCTTAATTACACTATCGTTTAGTACACTGAGTCTAAGGGTCGGTCCAAGACAAGACAAAATATTATTTTTTTCTCTTGACTTGAAATCCAAGCATGTTTTGAGTCACTAAACCTCTAAATCAGTAAAAATATTTTAAATTAAAATTGTAAGTATTTTAAAATATCTATTATATGCAATTTGAATCAGCCCAAAAGATTATCGTATGAAAGACTTACGCCTAAAATACTAATGATTGTTTTCACAAAAAGAATAACTTAACTTTTACTTGGATTTCAATCATAACACGGTGTACACGTGTCGTATTCTCAATGTATTTCAAACCTTATTCCATTTTATGGCATATTACTATTAGAAGAGATGATTATGTATTTTTCGAAATGGACCAAGATTATAAAAATTAAGAGATTCGGAAGAGTTTTACCAGGAATGGAGAATTTTTTTTCACTATCTCTATTTTCCTATCTTTTTCTTTCCTCCTCTTTTTCTTTCTCTTCCTCTCTCTTTTTCGTAGTATCTTCCCTTCCTTCCTTTCTCTCTTTCTTTATTTCTCTCTCTCCCTTGCAAGCAACCTAAGGCCTCGTTTGATAATTGTGATAGAATTGGTAGGATTAGTAAGGAGGTGGGATAGTCCAACCTCTTGTTTGATTTGCATGGGATTAGACAATGGGATTGTTAAATATCAAGGGTAATGTGGTAATAGTGTCCAAAATTTTATGAAATTTTTTCATGAAATTTCATATTTACCATTTAATTATACAAATATACAAATATCAAGAGTAATTTTGTCAATTTGGGCCCATGGAGTAGGGTGGTATTGTTAATACCATGTCCCACGTGATATTAACAATACCACCAATTCGTGGTATTAATAGTCCGACCGGACTATTAGTCCGGCCATTTATGGCCAAATCAAACACCGGATTAGGGGTCCCACGGACTATTAATCCCAATCCCCCCCTTTATCCCGGTTATCAAACAAGGCCTAAGTCTTTAGTTGGTGGAGTGGGTTATGACTCACCCCCACCTCGTGGTTCCCATGATTTCACATGAGGCTGATATGTGTTCTAAAAGTGAGATATGTGTTTGGTTTTTTATTCCGTTTCATTAGAAAATCTTTTCAAGTAAAAATTATGTCATCATAAAAATCTAAAAAAAGTACTAAAGTTCTACTAGTGTATTTATATATATATATATATATATATATATATATATATATATATATATATATATATATATATTTTACTTTAACAAGGTAAGACTAATTAGGGGTCGGGTTGTTCCAATGTGGACGGTTTTAAATGAGGAAAATGATAATTAGATAGGGTCTAATTAAGGTGTGAGTTAATCGTGCCAATATATTAATAGATTAGGACAATTAAAATCTTTTTATTTGTGCTCAATTTAGTTTTACTTTACAAAGACTGGGCTTTTGGTTTAGTAAATTATTCAATTATTTAGCATAAAAAAATTATGTTACATAATACATAGGCAAATACTCCCAACTACTTGATGGGTCGCTTACCATACCCGACCTTAATGGAAAGGATTTGACAGGGCATTAATGGGGTAGAGCCTGGTAGGGTACGACCGAAGAGGATAATTACCCACGTTTTAGCAGGGTGATGAAGTTGTTTTTGGAACATTATGATTAATATCCGCTAATTTAGGGCTAGGATTTTAGAAAACTATAACTTCTGAATTTCTTTTGTAGTTTATTATACATATTAATGGTTCTGATTATGCTATAAGTTTGTAGTAACGCGTTGAAGGTATGCTTGTTTTGAGTTTAACCATACTTGCATGTAGGGGGGAGTAAATTGCAACGAATCTAAAATGCAAGGAGTGAAGTGTTATTTGGTAATTTCTTCTTTATTTGCTCTCTCCACAGTCCACACCCACATGCACAGTCCCGTTACATTTTATTGGGAGAACATCTGACCGTTCATTTTCATGATAATCGACGGTAAACACATCGATCCTTGTCATTGTTTCCTATTGGCTGAAAAATATTAAGAAACGCTATATAAATATCGCAAACGAGAGGGAATTTCAAAACCTGCCCAAATTTTCACAATTCGAATTCGAACTCTCTCTCTACAATGGCCGGAAGGGGAAAGTCACTGGGCTCCGCCGCACCGAAGAAAGCCACATCCCGGAGCAGCAAGGCTGGCCTCCAGTTCCCCGTCGGCCGAATAGCTCGTTTTCTCAAGGCCGGCAAGTATGCCGAGCGAGTCGGCGCCGGAGCTCCGGTCTACGTCGCCGCAGTCCTCGAATATCTCGCCGCCGAGGTAGCTTCCAAATTCAATGATTCCTATATGCGTACAATTAGATGTATATTTATGAAAATCTATATAAATATGAATATGCACTTGTACTTGTGATGGTTATAAGAGAAATTTGCTGTTCTGAGAGAAGTTTTTCTATTAAAAACAAACTTTGTATATTGAATTTGAGGCTAGTTTAGAGATCCTTTGTATGTGTATATATAATTGTTTGATTCTTCCTTCAGAATAAAAATAGTGTTTGTTCTCAATAGGTATTTTCTAATAGAAATACTCAATAGATGTTTGGTCTAATTCCAACCCATAATTTGGTTTCTAGGGTTTTAATATAATACTTGTTGGGTTTTCACACCACATAGTTCAATAATCAATTTAAAAAATAATGTGTTTGGGATATGTTAAATTTCCATATGGAGTTTTCTGATTGCATGTGGTTCTGATTGTGAATTGAATTTGAATTTGAATTTGTTAGGTTTTGGAGCTTGCTGGGAATGCTGCGA
>BRYE01000023.1:26901654-26909154 GCA_030159115.1 Actinidia arguta var. hypoleuca
TAACTATATTTAAAGTGGGTCTCACAAATATTTTTTGTGAGCTAATGATTAAACATAATCTTTGAATTTTGGTGAAGAGATCTATGAAAAATTTAAGTTAAAACCATTACAAGAAGTGAATTAAAATTAACTTAAAAAATGGTTGGTTGAAATTATGGAAAGAATGAATTGTAACATAGTCCCATATTGGTTGGGAATGAGAAAGTTATGTTATTCATAAGCCTTAAGTTTGGAAGCCTAAGATGTGCCCTTGGGCATACCCAAACTTTTAATGGGGAGGAGATTTAGATAACCTAAGTTTCTCAATATACTCCACAAACTCATTCCGCCGCCGACCGACTAATCAGACCGGACTTGGGCTTGGCTTGGGCTTAATGATAAATGGGTTGTTGGGCCAGTCCAAGACTTATATATTCTTTTTATATAAAATTTATTTATTTTTAATTTTTTTATTCCTTCCGGATTCAGCGAAATGGTTCACGGGTCGGGTCAACTGTTACCTGGTTGTCCCGTTTCGCTCAAAGACTTCACACTGTTTCGTGATTGGGTTGCACCGATTTGAGTTGACCGGGTCATTGACTGGACTCTTCTGGTCCTGGAACCTTTTCGCTTCACCTGAACAGTCCCCTACTTATCTATAAATATCAGTACACCCTTGATTTTTCAATTTATTTAATTCCAAAAGCACAAAAACACTATGCACTCTGCATATTGATTAGTTCCGCATAAAGAGAGAATCTCACTTGTTCTTGTTCGTTTTACACACTATTATAGTGCCGTAATTGTGTGTGATAGACTGTTATATCTTGGGAAGCAAGCGTCCAGTGATCGTAGTACCGTAGCGAGGGCGCAAATCTACTTTAAGAAAACTGTGTTCAACGTAGGTCTCAGTCTTCGATTCAATTTCTAAGTCTGATTCTGTGTAAGTTTTAATTTTGTTTTTAGTTTTTTTTACATTATTTTTTTTTCTTCCTTGTATTACTTTTTGTATCTAAATTTAACAGAATATATATTTTTTTTAAATTAAACACAAATAAAATAGAAAAATAAAATCCCCTGTGATGTTGAAAAATTAACTACAAATTTTTATCAGCCTAATTGGTACTTATTAAAGTACTAAAATTCGTTATTTTTCTAACAATTGCATTTATTATGACATGTGGATACTAAATCAATCCAAGCTGTGTTTGGATTAATTTTTTATGCGATAATTTTTATCGACTTGTCCTTTTGTCTTTCCTAACAAAGACAAGCAAAAAAATAATAATTTCCAAACGAGCCCTAAGATCGTGCACGACACACCATGAACAAGATCCAAGAATCAGGATACATATCTTTCATCATTCTCCTAATGTACTTAACTATTTACTCACTATCCATGGTGGAGGTCATGACTTAGGTTTAAAAAATGATAAAAAGAGTGTGGGAGGTCAAATTGGTCATTTTAAAGAATTGCTTGGGTACAGGGGTACAATTGGAAACTAACAGTACAAAAAGGAGAAACAGAAGGTCGTTTTGTTTGGGCAATTTCATGACAATTTGAAGAAAAAGAAAAAAAAGGAAATCGTAATTATTGCTAAAACGGTAAAATAAAAGCCCGAACAAAGCATTACTTTTTTTTTTGGCAGAGGAACGTTGGGGCTTGTTTGTCTCGATCCGATTTTGCAACACAAGCTTATATAATTTGTTGGGGTTTTTTATGAGTTATTTTTTTTTTCAATTTCTCCATTTAAAATGAAACAAAAAATATTAAAAATTTAACCAAAAGGTAAAAAACATTCACGAAAAACGAAAATTAAAAAAAAAAATACTAGCCAAACAAGGCCTAGGGCTTTGTTGTTTGGAAATTGGAATTAGGTTTGTGTTCCAGATATAAGTAATAAGACAATTTTTATTTTATAAGTTAAGCTTTTACATGAGTTAGTAATTAATTTAATAATTTAATATGATATTAGAGATTTAATGGATCCCATATTCAAATCTCCATCCCCTTCCAAATAAAAATAATGCTATAAAAATTAATAAAACTTATAATTTTTTGTTATTCGCATGAGTTGAACCTATCACATCATTTCGAAGGGTTTCATTTCGAATTTTAACGTTTTATAACTATCAAACACATAGTGATAAAAATTTGTTAGTTCGTATATCATTTTTTGTCTTCAAATGATTAAAAATTCCTTGTACGTTATTGACCCGCTTATCGATGAGAGTTTGGCTACATGCTAGAGAGTATTTTGTTTATCTAAATGACAAAAACTAGTAGCGAACTCGTGATATTTACCAAAGCTAAAAAAATATAATTTTTTAAATTTTTTTATTTAAATTTGTTTGAAAATGTACACTTTTATTACATAATAAAAAAATTCATTTTTATTTTATTATTTGAAATTTTACCATTTAAGTTGGATTGTAAATGGTTTTGTAAATATGATTTCATTATGAAATGAATCTCGGATGCTTGTTTCTATTAATTGTAGAGAAGAATTCCCAGTATGTGAAATTAATCAAATACTCCATATCTCTACTCTGCCCTCACTATTCTCTTCGTTTTGTGATCGATCTCTTTGTTTTGTGATAGTTTGTGTTCATGTAGCGGGAGCCAATACTTTATTTTTATGTTCCATTGTGATTTGGGCGTCACGGTTTCAAAACATAGTATTAATTTAGATGGTTTTTTTTGGGATACAAGTAATTTTTTTTCATATTTAGAGAATTTTTTTTTTAAATTAAATAATTTTTTTTTATATTTTCGGACTCATCCTATCAAGAGAAACCTAAAAAGTATAAAATTATGATCAAACGTTGAAAAACATTCATGAAGGATGAAAAAAACTCAAAAACCAAATCAGCTAAAAAAAACTTATCCCAAACAGGGCTTAGTTCATGTTTGACAAAGCTTTTTGGTAGCAATTTTTGCTTTTTTCTATCTTGAAAGTTGTGCCAAAATATTAGGTAAAACTTTTATTTCTGCTTCTGGGTCAAAAAAACTTACAAAAATTAAAAAATAGCTGATTTATGAAAACTCTATTTTAAAACTTTTTAACTTTTATTTTTTAATAAATAATTTTAATATAAATTCAGCTATATCAAATACCTTCTAATATTCTCACCCTAGACCCAAATTTCAGGGTCTACCTTTATTCCTCTATCATTAATTTCAATTTATTTCGAACTTGGACCCGTTTCTAATAAATGTATTTTCCAATATTGGATCATGGCAGTAAGCAAATTCCTAAGAAACAAATACAAATGCAGCTTTTATGTACTGCTAACGTCAATACTGCTATGGTGACAATTTTATGTACCACATTTCAACATCATGTGACATAACACCTTTAGATGAACAAAATCCCAATCACATGGTCGTGAACTTTACACTATGTATGCTGCAATGTTGTCACTATAATATTTCTCATCTAATAAATACTTGTAGTTGAGCAAGTCCAATCATACAACTCCTCCGTGTACCCCAAAATTAGGGACAATAACGGGACAGATGTCTCAAATCTCCTCCCTATTTTCGATATCAATAGGTATTCCTATCTTCTCCCCGATTCCCGATGGGGATTAAATTGATCACCCATCCCCGTCCCTTACGGGATCGAATTTTTCTGTCCCATCCCCGTTTCTCGTTTCTTCTTTTTTTTCTTCCTCAACTACAAATTATTATTTACTTTCAAATGTGAAAAAAGGGAAAAAAAACTAGGATGATAATCAATAAATAACTTCCACTTAGAAAAAAAAACCTGGTTGTTTCAACTCAGAACCATTGCAAGGCCTTTTATTAAGCATTCCATTGGTAATGGAGATGGCACCTTCCTCTAGTTGGATCACTGGCATCATTTGGACCCTCTTTATGATTTTTTTGGTTCTAATATTGTCCAAGCTTCAGAGATTCCCTTCCATTGTTTGGAATGATTCCTGGACTTCGCCATTTCCTCCTAGGTTCCTGCCTTCTTTTCTTCCTAATTCCCACAGAGCTGATAGAGTTAAATGGGTTATCTCTGTTACAGAACTGAAACAGAAATCTAATACAGGAAAATGTAAAAAAAAGTTGTAATAAAAATCTGATGTGTAAACCGAGTCTTGTGGTACACGATCTCCTTAAAGAAGATTCGCTTCTCACCAGTGCGTTGAGCAGAATGAGCGTTGGCCTCACATGAAAAAACGGTGAACTCCGAACTATGTTAGCACCACACTGTTTTTGTTTGGACTGGCGAACTCGGACAACGTCTCTGATCTCTCTAAGGCAAAAAAACTCAGAAGTCTCTTACTGCTCAGCTTTTTTTGTGTATCCTGAACTGAGAAGAGACAATAAGCAGTGTTTAAGTTTGGAATTATAGAAAAGGCTCCAAGTGCTGTCGATTATAGAAAATTATAGAATTACAAACAGCATACGGAAACTAAAAAAATCTGAAAACAGGAACTGGAAATTGAAGAATAGAATCTGCAAAACAGCTGAATCTCAATATCACACAATCTTTTCAAGGTTAATTCGTCTCTCACCGGTACATTGAGTGGATGAACGTCATCTCTTAGGATAAAACAGCCAACTCCGATAAGTGGTAGCACCGCACTAATTCGGTAAGAGTCTTGATTATGTAAGATTGTTTATATGTACTGTTCATTGGAATTTAGAGTGAATTCATAATTATAGAAAGCCAAAACATGCTCTCAACATACTAAGAATGAATCTGGTTGTTCAACACATTTTAATTTCAGTGTTCCTATTATAAGTTTCGGATTTGGGATCTCAAAGCGCTTCGATGGACTATAATCCGAGCTTATAATTGACCCATGTTTATAATTTGAACCATTCATTTTGTCGAGTCATATGACCATATGACTCACACAAAACTTAAGTTGATCGGATATCAATAGTCACATGATCGAATGCCATTTGTCTTATAATATATTGCAATAATAAGCATGGGTTTGGATCATGTGTCTACTACTGTTCAATTAATTTTTTCTTTTGCATGGATAGTCTACTTAGCAAATCCCACAAAATTTTCAATTTGAATTATAGAAATAGACTCGAGGTGAGCCCACCTTAAAAACACTAAAGGGTTGCATAGAGCTGCAAATTGGGTCGGGTCGGGCTTACCCGACCCGCTACAGTAATGAGCTCAACCGTTCACGGGTCGGGTTTAGTCCAACCCGCTACAGTACCAGTCCGGGTTTGAAACCGGACCGTTAATCCGTAGCTCTGCCCAGCCCGGCCCATGAGCCCGTCCGCTACAGTAGCGGGTTGCTACAGTAACAGTCCGGGCTTGGCCGAACCTGTTTATATATAAAAATAACGCTTATATGATTGAATGCATTGGTAGTCCAAGTGGTTTGGCACACGCGTGTGCACTGGGAGTTCGCGAGTTCGATTCTCAACAAACTTAAAAATTTTTTAAAAATTTTGGTTTTAAGTGTTTATATATAAAAATAACGCTTATATGATTGAATGCATTGGTAGTCCAAGTGGTTTGGTGCTTGCGTGTGCACTGGGAGTGCGCGAGTTCGATTCTCAACAAACTCAAAAATTTTTCAAAAATTTTGGTATTAAGTGTTTTATATAAAAATAACGCTTATATAGTTGAATGTATTGGTAGTCCAAGTGGTTTGGTGCCCGCGTGTGCACTGGGAGTGCGCGAGTTCGATTCTCAACAAACCCAAAAAATTTTTAAAAATTTTGGTAATAAGTGTTTATATATAAAAATAACGCTTATATAGTTGAATGTATTGGTAGTCCAAGTGGTTTGGTGCCCGCGTGTGCACTGGGAGTGCGCGAGTTCGATTCTTAACAAACTCAAAAAATTTTTAAAATTTTTGCTACAGTAGCGGGCTTACGGTCCGGATTTTTTAACGGGTCGGGCTTCAAATTTGATGTCCAATCCGCACCGCTACAGTAACGGGTTATGGTCCGGACGGACTTGTTAACAGTCCGAATTTAACCGGACTGCTATAGTGCCGGGTCGGCTACCGGGCGGGTTCGCCAACCCGGCCCAAATTTGCACCTCTAGGGTTGCACTGCCTTTCGGGCACAACATGAACCCGAATCCGTTAGTTTCACATGTTCGTGTGTGACCCTCGTGCACCTTGTGTAATAAAGTTTTTGTACATTCGCGTGTACCAATACATGTATTAACTAAGGACACAACTTCTTTACAATCCAAAGATTTTAGATTATACAATATAGTCCAAATATTTTAGGTTTGTTTTGGGTCTATTTTGATGATCGAAATCGTCATATATTAAATTCCGTTATGAAAATTCTGTAAAAAAATATGTTGATTGGTTTCATATCGATATGCGTTTAGTACTGTTTTATAATTTAATTAATAAGTGTATCATATATGATTATACTTATTTATCTGAAACTAAATTAATATTGAATAACTATTGATCTGTATCCGATCAATATAATTTTTAATAATTTTAAAATTTTGTATAAGGTCTACATTATGAACGATTTAAATTATTATAGATCCAAAACGAATTCTAAATATTTGGATTGCACGGATGCAGGATTCTAGAGAAGCCTGCATTAACTAGACAGCACAACTTCTTCCATTAATCAAATTTGAATTTTTCAAGGACCGGGCTTGTCTCCATTCGGTTTTTTAATTGCATCCGTATGGTCCAAATTGTCCTACACATATTAATGGATATTAATTGCTCATAATTTTACTCGAATTGTCCAAATTGTCCTTACAGACACATGCTATTTTACTCGTGTTGTGGTAAAAATTTGGGAGAGCAACCAACAGTCAAAATTGCTCCTCGGCCTCGGCACTGGACCTCGGCTAAACTGGGGCGACCTGCACAGCAATGAATCAAAAGTAATCGGCCGGGGTGAGGCCGCTCAAAATCCCTCCGGCGTATGAATCAGACCAAGGCGATGAGGAGATAAATTAAGGCAGTATGGAGAGCACAATGAATGTGTAATGCCTGTATTGAGCGTACCTTTTTGGTTCTGGGGGAGCGGCCTTTATATAGACGGGAGAACTGAGTCGTGTCAGTGTAATATGGCGAATTCCTCGGAAGGATAAGTATGGGAGAAGATATCCTAATTAAATCTGGAGTTCAACCTGGACTGCCAACTGGTGATCACTCCGGAATTATAGGCGACGTTGTGGAGTTGGATTCTATTGGAAACAGTTCTCTCGCAGAGGTGAAACTCTTTTATGGAGATGGACTTCAATCTGGTTAGGAGTCTTGTGATGGCAGATCTCTAATGGAGATGGGAGTCCTTTTGGAGAGAAGTCTTTTGAAGAAGTCTCTGCATTGGGCGAGGTGAATCATCTCGCCCTATGGCGATCTGGCGAGAATATGTAAATGGAATGGAGCTCGATTCATTAAATGTATAAGGCGACCTGGAAGGTGAGTTTGGAGATATTGGGCGACGTACTCTGCTCGGAACATCTTATGATTCAGGATTTGTTCGGATTATTCCACATCAACTCGTATAGTCCAAATGTTTTAAATTTATTACGATGATTCAAA
>BRYE01000023.1:26916654-26919154 GCA_030159115.1 Actinidia arguta var. hypoleuca
ACCACCGCATTAACCGACCTCTCCCTCTTCCTCTGGAGATCCTCCGGCGGCGCCAGCGCCAGCGTCTCTTCCGCTCTCGACGGGCTGGATCCGGACGTGCACCAGGTCACGAGTTCCAGGAGGAACTTCATTTTAGGGAGAGAAAGAGAGGTGTGAGGATTATGGTGATGGAGTTTAAGTACATTGAAATTATGAATAATTTGTAATTTTTTGGAGAGGTTGATAAGGATTGATTGGATTTCTAAACCAACTCTATTTATATCTTGTAAGAGACAGCTTATCGGTTTCATCAATAGTTTATGGAAGGAAAAATTATAAAAATAACTTCAAAATTTTACATTGGTAACAAATAAGACTCTAAGTTTATAATTCGAATAAATTAAACTTCAAACTTCTTAACTCGTTTCAATTCGGACTCTTCATCACCCTCTATTTATGTAACTTTGCGAGAAACAATTGAGAACGATTGAAGAAATGGCCAGTGAACAACAGGTAAAGTATTAAAACACTTACTAAGATTTCAAAACTTTTAAATTCTTTATTTCTGCTTGAACTTCAACCTTTGAGTCACTCTTATTTTTGTCTCTTTCGTCAGATTTTGCTTAGGTAAGTGTCTTAATTAAGGGAATTAGAGCTTTTAAAAGGGTCTCAATTCGTGTGACTTCATTTCTTCGATTATTTTTGCGGGAACTCGTTATTTCCGTCAAGCTATATAAATATAAACTAACAGAGAGTTCAAATTGTGACAGATTTAAAAAGTGTAAGATTTTAATTTATTCAAATTAAAAACTCAATATTTAATTTGTTATTAAGGTCAAATTCTGAGATTATTTTTGAAAATTTTCCTTTATAAAAATAATGTGGAGTTCTTCTACTAGAGCTACCCCTCAATATGATTGTCACCATGAACTCCCCTTCTCCTGGTTCCATTTGGCAAATAGAAATTGACAGCAAAATACAAAAAATGTCAAGAAAAGGATCACAGAGAAAAAATGTCATATTCTTCTTGGATTCTCTCTTTCAAGCTAGAATCAAGAAAAGGATAAAAGAGGAATTTTACCTTTCTCTTTACATCCCTTTTAAGTTCAAGCACCAACGAATCCACTTTTTTTCCTCTGATGAAAATTGTCTCTATTTACAAAAACACATGAAGTTTTTTTTGTCACTAAAACTCTTGGTCACTCTGTCACATTAAACTCATAGTCACACAATTTTTGTGCATTTCATGATAAAAACAAAAATAATAAAGCTAGAGAAAATTCATAAATTCCCACGTCAATTACTCTATACTTATAAAAGATGTGGGTATCATACTCAAGTGATAGTATGAGACTCACACCTCATGTTAGCATGAAGTAATTCATGTAGAACTGCTATACGAATTTTATTTGAAATTTAACGAGTTTTAAAAATATATTCAAACTTGATTTGTTTACCAAGCGAACGGATGTCAATTTAACTTTAATCGATCTAATCACGAGTCGAGGTCAGGTGACTTGAATTTTTTAAACACTTATATAAGTTTATTGAGTCAAGTAGTATATTGTTCAAGCTTGGTTTGAAAGTTTAACAAACTTAAAAAATATGTTCAATTTGATTTGTTTATTTAACAAATAAATTTCAAATAAGTTTTTGATGAGCCGAACATGAGCTAAACTCGAGCAGTTTGATTTGTTTATAACCCCTAAAATCATGTAGTAATTTATGTAGTGCCTCTACCTATCACAACTGAAACAAAAACAAAAATTCCCCTACCTACAAATAGAGCATGTGATTCTTCTAGTCACGCGATATTACTTGGATATTTGTGTGTTTCTTCTAAATTCTAAATCATCATGTAATTGTGAATCTATTGAGCCTGCAAAATATTTTTAATTATTTTTTTCAGAATTATTTTTTTGAAACACTCTTCAGAAAACTCAATTGACAGATAGATTTTAGATTTCGTTTGTTGAGATTTTCTTAAAAAAGCAACTCAATTTTCAGAAAAACGCTAAAAAAATATATTCCAAATTCTCAAAAAGCATAAATAATAAAACGATATGGAAGGGGTATTTTTTTTTTTGTTGTTTTGGGAAACCATTTCTTAAAACTGTTAGGGAAAGATTGATTTTAAGCCTTCATTTGGTACCAGTTTTTCGTCTGACTTTTTTAAGCTTATAAACAAAAAAGTCAAAAAAGTTAAATTACTTTTGTATTTTTGTTTTTTTTTTTGCTTATTTTTATATAATGTAAATTAGAAAAGTAAAAAAGTCAAAAAATATTAACTTTTTCTATTGCAAACTTAAAAAAAACTTAATTTTTAAGCATTACAAATGGAGCCTAAAAAGTGAACCAAATAGACTCGAGGGCTTCGGGAAATGGGATCCTCAATTTCAAGTAGAGTGCAATTTATATTCCCCAAAAAAAAACATATCTAACAATTTTAACTATGGAATGCAATTACGTTTTCATCCTCTAATTGGTCTAAATGTATAAAATTCACAACTTTAAATAGGAC
>BRYE01000023.1:26969154-26974154 GCA_030159115.1 Actinidia arguta var. hypoleuca
AAAATATTTTCAGTAAATAATGAATACTATATGAACATAATGATTTTTTTATTCTCAAAAATAATTTTTTAAAAAATACAAAAATAATTTAAAAACTGACCCTTCTGTTCTTAGAATCAGTCTATAATTTTTAGAAAATTTGTTTAATTTAAGATTTTCAAGACTTCTTTCATGAAAAAGTTTTTTAAAAAAACTCATTTTAAGTAAACATTAATTAGATATCTTTTATTACTGATAGCCATTTAAGCTAAAAACATTATTTTTTTTGTTTTAAAAAAAAAATGAACTTTTTTTAATGCAAAATTGATTTTGAATACCGAAACACATAGCGTTATAATTTTTTTTTAGTCATGCAAATATTAAATTGTAAAATTACAAAAAAAAAAAAGAGTTTAATTATATGAACAAATGAAATCCTACAAGTTCAATTATAATAAATTAAACCTTATAATTTTAATACGGTAACAATTTAAATCATACGCTAATCTTCATTTATCTAGGGCTAATTGAACAAATTAGTTCATGCAAAATATGCATGAAAATGACTTCGGACAATGCTATCATTTTTTAAAGCTCTAATTGAACCAATTAATAAGACAAATTATTAGAGAGTTTTAATTTTATATTTATTTAAAGAGACGTAATTTATATGTCATTTTGGATTAAGAATGATTTAATTAGAACTTCAGAAATAAAAAAAAAACTAAACAATGTAGTTTTAGTGCATTTTGGCGCGAGATTCGTTTGGTTTATTTAACCCTAAGTGAATAGAGACTACGGATAATTTAAATTACTACAAAAATTAAAACTACATCATTTGATTTATTATAATTAAAATTATAAAATTTAATTTATTTCCATAGTCAAACTTTATAATTTTTTATGTAATTTTTCCTATTAATTTTTCTTTTTTTGGTCATGATGCAAAATCAGTGGTGATAAACTGATACTACTAATTTCTTATTGGATCCGTGAGCCCGTAGAAACCTGGTCCTTGCTTTTAAAAGAGTTTGGGCTAAGGTTCTCAGCCCATTCACTCTGAATACATGATCAAATGACCCAAGAAATTTGATGTGTTATTATTATTATTTTTTACTCATTTGGAAACTTAAAACCTTGGATAAGTTAGTTGTTAAAAATTTAAACATGATAGTAAGAAATAGTGAGGTTAAGGTCTTGTTTGGGATAAATTACTCCTTTAAGTGAAAGCGGGATGAATCACACCTTTAGGTGTACTTTTGTCTTTAACAGACTTTTTTCTTTTTTTTGTTATACAAATCAATCAACAAAAACTTAGGAACAAATCTATATAAGCCGTTTCGAGTTTCAGTTTCTAGCCTTGTAACCCAGCCATTTGCTACATCGTTAGCGACTGAGGTTCCATAAGTTCTTGAGCTCAATGTAACATGACCTAAGATAATTTGGGATTTTCCCCCAAATGAATTTTATGGATTTTTTTAATGATTTATTGAAAACTTTTACTTAATTTGGTTACTAGGAAGGCAAGTTAAAATTACTAGGGTATTGATACTGTTACCTGATTACTCTTTATTTCTAAAACGAAGAAAAAATTTGATTACTTGTAGGAGGTCTCTCATGTTTCAAAATGTGGGTATTTCTTCAAACCTAGAAGTATTTCACTATGGCTTTTTCTGCATTGAATACTTACGATCTCCTTTCTTTCCTTATAAATGTGAGCACTTTATAAATTTTGTAAAGTGTACCAAGTCATATAGCGGACTCTTATGTGTATAAATCCAAGCAATTTGTCGAATCTTATATGTGCGCACAAGTCTACCCAATTTCTCTTTTTTTTCAAATCCCAAGTTTAGATCACTAGCTAGACACCAGTTAAAGTCGAAAAAAATCTCGAATAGATTAGTCCAAATCACCCAATTTTACTATTTTTTCACGTCCTAGGCTTAAATTATCAATAGGACGCCAGTTAAAGTCGAGAAAAGCTCCGAATGAATTAGTCCAATTCAAGATTGATATCACCATCGTTGCAGGCAATCCCCTTTATACAAAACCCAAGTTGGTGATCTGTTAAGTTCAATGCAATACAGATGAGTTATTTTTCTGAGTTAGCTGAACTGTCACTCACTTAAAAAACAATAGTTAATCTTTTGTTAATGATTATTATAATCACAAGCTAGCAATAAAACAAGCCAGAGGTCCCAGCACACATAAAATAACAAAGAAAACTTCCAAACGTATAGATTCCCAAATGGGAAAGAATCTGTGGAAAAAGAATACACCATCATTATTAGGGCCCACTTCACCCTCTGATTATATACAAAGTTGACTAAGTGAAATGGGTAGCTAGTAAAACTCACAAACACCAAAACCCTGATTTTTTTTTTTTTTTAATTAGAACCCGGAAGGCACTTCTGAATGGGTATCAATTTAAGCGATTAGACGTTATCCATCAACCTCCGTTAAAAATGGATGGCAGAGAAAGGATAGTCCTGTCATTTCACACATTTTCTTCTTTCCTTTTTTAGTGCCTCTGTTCACACCGCTTCTTATTCCTAGTACCTACGCCTTTCTCGACAATGGTTCAAGCCATTGTTTAATTAAATTGCAAAAGAAAAAAAATTAAAATGTGATGGAGAGAGCAAGTCTGAATAAATTGTCAAAATTAATCCAAAAGAAGCTAGAAAAAATTACAAATGTATAGCTCTTCGTCAAGATTATTGTTTAACGGATATAGAAGGAGGGTTGGAATAGAAACCAATTTAGAAGGAGAGGGTTTTAATTAAAAAAATCAAAAGCTCAAAGTTTTATTTGTAATCAGTATCAAACCTTGAGATTTTTCTTGTAATTTTTCAAAAAATGTATTTTGGATGCCTCGCTAGTTTTGCGGTGTGTCATCGATCAATAAAATATCTCAAAAAAGGAGGTGCAGACAAGTCTTATCTCTCACTTAAATGGACTAAATGATTTCACCTGCCCTAAAAAGGCACCCAATTTATACTCCAACAATAGTGTAGGGGCCGGTTCAAACCAAATTTTATCCCTATAACTTTCATTCAAATTTTACTTTCGTGTCCTACGTTTTAATTTAAATATATTAAATTTTAAATTGTGAAAATAATTATAATGTGAACTCTACATACATATCCGTTAGAATTTATATAAAAAAAAGCTATGTGTCACACAAGTGACCACATTGGAGTTTTTAAATTAGTATAAATATAAACTATTTTTGTCTTTAATGATTTTTTTTATCGTTTTTATAAATTTTATATTTTTTCAATTCTTGTTGACGAGATGAGTTCAAAAATATAAAAAATATTAAATTTGGATAAAAGATAAATAAAGGAGGAAAAAAATTCATTTTATTCTCCCTAAAAATTTAATTTTTTTTGCACTTTGTACAGGTCAAGTGTGTAGCACATGACTATTTTTATTCATATATTCTAATGGATATGGATGAAGGGTTCATATTACAATCATCTCAAAAAGTTTCGAGTTAAATATATGCAAATTAAAACATGAATGACAAAAGTAAAATTAGAGTGAAAGTTGGAGGATATAAAATAAAAATAGTCCTTTTATCTATTTCTTAAGGGTTAATTGCATTTTATCTCTCTAAACTATTATTCAGTGTCATTTAATCCCCCTAAACTTTAAAAACCCAATCGACTTGCTCTCTTAATCTATTGAAAATTATCACTTTAGTACTTTCGTTAGCTATCGTTAAATATAAAATGTTAAATTACCACATGAGTAGCTCATAGGCATTAGCTATGGGCATAAAACAAAATAGAATTCCTAAAATAGAGTCCCAAATATTGCTATATATATAGACCCTGTTTTTTATTTTATTGACCTCGATAAATAGCAATATTTGTACATTTTGGTCCGAAAAAAAGGTTAATTACAAAAAATAGTTATTTTATTTTTCTGCTCATAAGCTGTTCAAGTGTCAATTTAATATTGTATGTTTAATGGATGACTAAAGAAAGTACTAAAGTGATAATTTTTAATAGTTTAAGAGGGTAAGTTGATTGAATTTTTAGTTGAAAGAGGATTAAGTGATATTGGACAACCATTTTAAGGGGGCATAATGAAATTAACCAATTTCTTAATTAATAGGTCGCATTCTGAGTATGACATCAAACCCATTAAAAATTGTCTAATGTGAGACTAGATATATATAGGTATATCTATCTATATCTATATCAGGATCACACCACAATTGAAAACTCCACAATTCACATTACGATATGGAAGACTATTGAATAGAGTTTGTGAGAGATGAGGAGGAGTGTCATGCCCAAGCTCATTGGATTTTTTTTTTGCCGACAAGTGATGTATCAGTCAGGCCTTGTTCTATTCGCTATTTTTAATCTTGTTTTTTTATATTTTGATTTCTAAGTAAAATAAAAAAATTTTGAATTCATTTCACTTTATATTTAATTAGTTATCTTTTAAAAGTTGTGCTGTATGAAAAAAAAAAAATAATTACCGAGGATAATATTGGGTCGTGTTCGACTATTTTGGATATAATCTTACTCGTCCAAAATTTGGTGCGGGATAGGAGGGATATGGCAATCCCAGGGGTGGGGGATAAAGACTTTGAAATTGGACATATTGGATTCAATTTAAAAAATTTAAAGATAAACGGACAGCCATTTGTGTCTTTTACCTCACTTTTTCTATAAGGATCTGGATTCTCTGGACCACGCCGTTACAATAATAGTTTTTGGAGTTTCATTTTGAGTTCATTTTGTTGGAAATCGTTCTTATTATAGATTTTGCCAATGTAAAGATCAACAATGTTAAAAAATGACGTTGATCGGGCAATATTCAATATCCATTCAGTTCTGTTTTATAACTTAATAAATTAGTGTGACACACGTGATGATACTCATTTATTTTTATATAAATTAACAATTAATCGATTATTAATTTACATCCGATCATTATAATATGTTATATTATTAAAATTTTTAATTCGATGATGTATATAATATAACAATTTACATCATCAA
>BRYE01000023.1:27001654-27006654 GCA_030159115.1 Actinidia arguta var. hypoleuca
CTTACTTTCATTCTCTTAAAACCACGTTGGAATTGGAAAGAGAGAGAGAGAGAGAGAGAGAGAGAGAGAGTGTATAGCATTCATAAGACTTCTTACGTGTTTCGCACGGAAGCATGCGATAAAGAAATTAACTTAGCTAGAACTACAATTTAAGAGTGTTGAATTTTCATGCAATGTGGAGTGCAATACTCATGTTCCTTTTTAAAACTTTTGTCAAATTTATTTGATTCGCCTATATTTAATCCGCTATTCTTTGACCCATATTCAAATCGTTTATATTTAACTCACAATCTATCTATCACCTCTAATTAATGCTAAATATTTATAGGGTGAAATACATTGGGCTCTCCTGAGGTTTCGAATTAATACACAAATCACTCATGACGTTTAAAAAATTACAATGAACTCTCCTGAGGTTTGAAACTTGTAATAATTTTTTTTTCATTTTACACTAACTATTCCTGAGGTATATAGTAATTTTGTCAAAAAAAAAGATATATATAGTATTCCAATCACTATTCAACTGATGCCGGACAATTAATTTTGCTAACGAACGATTGATATCAAAAGTACTTTGTGTATTAACCTGAAATTTCAGAGGTAGGTAGTATAAAATGAAAAAAATCTGTTACAAGTTTCAAACTTTAAGAAGATCATTATAATTTTTAAACGTCAGAAGTGCTTTATGTATTAAGCCGGAACCTTAGGAAAAGTCAGTGTATTTCACCCATATTCATAATATCGGATTTGAAATCCTTGCAATGCTCGTAACCATAATCATTTTACTCTAGTAATTTGAGCTATAAAGTTTATTTGAAAAAATTACTTGAAAATAATTTATTTTTGTCTTTTAATGATTTTTTTAAAATTAATTAAAAAAAATTATATTTTTTGACTTTTTATATAAAAAAAATTAAAAAAATATAAATTTTGATTAAACCATAAAAAAATTTACTTAAAACGAAAAAACTCCAAAAAGAAATCGGCCATCATGCGTGTTGCCACGTGTTTAGTTATACAAATCCCAAAAAATACTATCTCAAGGGCCTAACTTTCAAATGCCACGTGTTACACAACCCAACATGCGCTTACCAGCCAACACGTGAGAGTTGACGATCGCAGTCTTCCGAATTGAAAGACCAGTTAAATGATCGAACGGTCAGGAAGGCGGCCGACAATGTTAGAGAGAGAGTGGAGGGAGAAATTAATTTAAGGCGGGTGGCAATGATTTATACATTCTTATTTCTTTTAATTATAAGTATTTTATATTTTGTTCTTATTATATAATTCTAAAAAAAATATCAAATCTATTCCCAAAAAAAAACGAAAAGAAAAAAAATATTAACATACGATGGATAATCTATGTAATTGATAAAACGTATTAAGGGTCTTATTGTAATTTTATATAATAAATACTAAAACAAATACAGTTGATAAACGAATTGGTTAACTAATATATAAATGGTGTTTAGTATAGCTGAACTTATGACGTTATAACTACTTCATTATAAGCAAAAGTTAAAAATTTTAAAAATAAAATATTTAAGAATTAATTTTTTTTAGCTTTTATAAGTTATTTTTTCTCCTAAGTTTCAACCACCGACCACAGCGAACCGAATTATGGTTAGTATTTTCTTATAAAAAAATAAAATACAAAAATCATTACTGATTAACCTTCATATGCAAGTCTCTGTGTGTGAGAAAGTGTGTTTACATAAGACCGTGAGTGTATATATAATATAAAACACAACTCATTTTGAATTCAAAAATTATCTTTCACTATTTACAGTTGAAATTCATTTGAATTAATTCAATAACTAAGATTTCACCTGAGATTATTTTTTTGCCGTAAAACTGTCACTCTCAAATGTGTATGTTTTGATTCAATGGACAAAAAAATTCTAAAGTTGTGTATATTTTTTATCCTTTGGATCATTTTTTTAGTAGGACCCATTCAAAAAAAATTAAAAACATATTTTTTTCTTATTTTTTTATTTTTTTTGTATTTAATAATTTTTTTTATTTGATCAAATTTTATATTGAAAATAAGAGTTTAAAAATATAAAATAATTATTTAATTTAGAGATTTTTTTTTTAGTGAATTTTCTCTTAAATTAGATTTTTTTTATACTTTTAGACTCCTTTTATTAATTAATAAGTGAAAACAATTCATTAAAGACGATTAAAGGTGGGAAGCAAAGTAGATAAAAAAAATTACCACAAATAAAAAAGAAAGTTATTTTCATATGTTCATTTTCTTTAATTGTATTTTTTTATATTTATTATAATTAATTAATTTATAATAAAAATATTTAAATAAGAATAAATATTTAAATAAATTTATCATAATAGAGAAAAAAAAATCTATAATATGAGACACGCGTATTTTTAAATCTTTCAAACTATCTATAATATAAGATAACTTAGTTTTTTAATCTAAAATCTATCTCTTACTATCTATGGTTGAAATTCATTTGAGTTAATTCAATAACTTAGATTTCATCTGAGACTATTTTTTTTTCAAAATAATATCACTTCCTTATTTTCAAATCTGTGGTGGCCACATATGTTATAGTCTAAGGGACAAAAAACTCTAAAGTTGGTATATATTTTTTATCTATTAAATTATTTTTTTAGTAGAAACCATACTAAAAAAATTAAAACACTAATTTTTCTCTCTCTTATTTCTCTCAAACTAATAATATATTTTTAAAATTATTATACTTTGTAATTTGTTCTTTATTTTATAATAATATATTTCTATGTATATTATATATTTTTTATTTGACTTATTTATTTTTTAAATTGTAAAAATCTACTGAGTACGCCTTAAAAATCCATTTGTGGGAGACAAATACAGTAATGCAAATCTTTGACCTTTGACTTCTCATCAAAGATATTTTTGTTTATGGAGTATAAACAAGAATTTTTTTTGAGTCAGTTCTAATGAAATTCGAGTCCCTGTTCTTCTCTCTCTGTCTCCCACTACCCCCCCGACTTCTGACTGTTCCCACTCTTATTTGCTTTGCCAATTGTTTCTTGTCAATAAATTAATGATTATTGTATTGTGACTGCTTGAAAATGTTAGGTTCAGAAAATAAGAGATTTTGTGTAATTCTGAAATTTTTATTTTTTTACTTTTTTTATTTAAAATTAAGTAATTTAAATTGAGAGCGAGGAAGAGTATTACTCCGGAATATTAAATAATATCCCCGTTTGGAAGATCATGGATCATTTTTATGAATAAAGGAACTTTAGGGGCCTAATCTATAATTAATTCTGTTTTTCAAATCTCAACATGATTCAAATCATCCTTCCCACAAGAAATGGGTCCTGAAATCAATGCAAGTATGAACTGAACATAGTTGAGATCAAAGAAAATTGGGCATAAAAATTTTAGTATTTTAACCTACCATGATATTACGAAAGGATGATTTTATAACTGTGAAAAAGCTAGTGGGTGAGTAAAATATAAATATCTGAGATAAACTAATGAAGGGATTTGGGCACGGTACTGTGTTGGGTGGGTTATTTTGGACCCATGTTGAGTTCAATTATATGATCAAAATCGTTCATATCATAAGCTTGACAAGTACATAACACCCATGCAAAATAATTGGATTGATTAAATATTGACAACCATTATATGATAATGAGTTATGTACTCGGCGAATCCAACAAAATGAACGATTTCCATCACATAATTGGAACCGAGCCGGCTCCCGTATCATTCCATGCTGGTTGTTGAGATTTGATCTAACCAATAAAGGAATTATATATGCACAAATGCGTGAAGTTAGGATCTTGACTTCGTGTGTCACATTCACAAACATGATTAAATAAGCTATGTTAATTAATTCAAATTAAATCAACTCTAATTAATTCATTAAAGATTTAAGTCTGTAATGTTGAGTTTAAACTATTCATTCATCACGTGAAACTTTGGAAAGGGCCTAGAAACCCTGCGTTACTCATCTTTTCATAATACAAGAATATTAAGTAGAATGGTTTTGCATGCATGGTGTTTGACTAGCTTTTGAACACGATGCTAGTCACCTGTTAACGACGGTCTCGTAAAGTCTTTCGTCTTAAATTGAGTTAGAGAACAGAACATTGTTTCGACCTTAAAAATGACTCACCGCTCTCCGAATTAATCGGTTCAGTGGACCAAATACTGGATTATAAAAAACATAGACTTGGTTTGACAAAATTTTAGCAGCCCTACTTTATTGTTCATGGAATCTTTTGTTCTCTCTCAGTTGAACAAGTAATCTAATTAACATGTGGCCATGGAATGAAGGGTCGACTCGAGGAATAGGGTTATTAAGGCCATTACGTAGGGTCTCCAAATTGGAAGACTCTTCTTTATTTAGTCCAATGGATGTGTATTAGACTTGTTATATTTCTAAATTCCAAAATTTCTATAAACTCTGTAACAGTTTTCTTCTATAGAGAAACGCCCTCCCAAATTGAAATGTCTGTCTTTATTTATTGAATTGCTTTGTTTTGTTTTTTCCCTCTTTCTTGGGTAAAAAAAAATTCTCATTTTAATTTAATAATAGTTTATGACTACTTATACCTTAGTAATCTATTAATTGATTGGTTAGAGTAAAAAATTCGATGAATATAAACGATCATTTCTCTATACATGTTTTTTAATAGATTTTTTTTAAATTTATTATTTTATATGCTCAAAAAAACTCTGACAAAGATTTTGCCTCAGGCTCGTGCAACTCATGCATGTGAGATGTGTGTCCTGAATTATGTCCCTTTGACAGCCCAATGAAATCGATTGGTCCGGCCGATTACATGGTATTTGATTTATTTTGACCCTATTCAGTATTATAAGATTATCATACAGGGATTATTTGGGACTCTAAGGTTTCTTGTAAATTTACGGACGCATCCTTGAATATATATTTAATTTGAACGAGAACTCTCAAAAAAAAAAACCTTACAGCTTTACGTTCACCATTACTACAAAATTTAGTTTTATCTTA
>BRYE01000023.1:27026654-27034154 GCA_030159115.1 Actinidia arguta var. hypoleuca
AAAATATATGTATGCTCATATAGTAAGGTTGCACGTACCTCTGTGAGAACAATAGTGTTCTTCTTTATTCCTTAGCTCAACGCGTGGCTTGATGAGCTAGCTGTTTGGTCACTCAACAGACTGAAGCTCGGCGTGTACTTGTATGCGCCGACTGTTGTGTCAGTGAGTATGCGACTGACCTAGCCATGCCCATATAGCGTGACTTGTAGCTCATGATCCACTGACAGCGTCTCCATCCGGGCATGGGGTTGTCAGAAGGAACTCTGACGTACAAGTCACCTTTTGTCCCCTGATATTCCTCAGGAATATCGCTGGCCATTGTCCCTCGCTCGAGCTTTCAGCGCAGTTATTGTTCCAAACTTACTGAGTTGCGGCCCCTCAAATGTAACAAAGTCCTTAGCTCGGACAGTATATTTTCAGTAGTGACTGCTCTGAGCTCTAGCATAGAGGACCTACGAGCTTGCTCTATAGCAAGGGTTCGACGTAGACCTCCGCCCTAGCAAGGGTAGTACCCAATGGTGTCTGCACCAAGCTCTGGTGTAGGGGACTATTGAGCTTGCTTCCTAGTGGTAACTCGACGGAGGTCCCTACCCTAACAAAGCTAGATTATGTCGTTGTATAATTTGTCCCCTTGTAGCTATTAAACAAGTTCTATTCTTGACCTATCATCTGTTAGGAATTTACGAACCATAACACAAAATTTAAGAAATTCAAACATAGAAAATAAAAGAAAAATTGAGAGCAATCTCACCAGATACAAAGATTTACATAGTACACTCAATATGTGTTACGTCTATGGCAGCTGTAACTATTTTATTATGTGGGTGAAGAATAAAAGTTGCATTGGAGATATCTTGTGCTACAAAATAACTAGATTAATGTGACTACAAATTGTGAAAACTTAGCAAAATAAATTTATAATTAAAATTTTTGGAACCGCGTAACTTGATGAGATGTATTATTAGGCTATAAACTCCATAACCCCATCCAATCCTACCAGAAAGGATAACGATGCCATTCCCACCTCATCCTCTTGGCATTTTTCCTAAACTCTGTGGATTTTCTTCTAGATTCCAAGCTTTGCTGAGTCTAGCCCATTACTGTTTTTTTCAAAGGCTTCAGAAATTTATGCTCCAACAAAATAAAATACAAGGCCCAATCATTAATCAGCTGGCAGGAGTTGGTGCGGAAATATTTCAAAAATTACCGACTAGGCCATCTGTGGGCCATTTAGTCAGGCCGTCTTTTTTTGTGTGTCAGATTTGCCTAAAAGTGGGTCGAGCCCCCTCGGTTTGGGTTGGGTTTGAAAGACCTTGGCATAACCCTTTCCCCATAGGGCCCGCTATGCTCGGGCCCAATTAAGTTTTTGTTTTTGGTAATGAAGAATCTTCAAAGTTGAGACCACTTTGAAGAACTCTCAATAACCATTTTTTTTTTACACATTTCGTAATAAGATTTGAAAGATTTGAAATTAGACATCACACTTTGTAAAGAAAAATTCAACCTTTAGGGCAATTCCTTGATCTCGTACTTTCAATAATTTAAAAAGTAAATATAATATATAAGTAAGTATTATCTATTGAGCACTACTACGGTCCCAATTTGGATCCACAAAATTTTTCAGAATTCAAAATGAATAATTCAAATTCACTTCAGGGTGAATTTTGATAAAAAAAATTTGGCCCAAATTTTGAGACCGTAGGATTTCTCTTATCCATTTACCTAGTTCCCACTCATGACAGTTATTTTTCTAATTTTTTTCTAATATTAACTACTATTGTTTTTGCACACACGCTATATGTTCCCAATAATGCAAACCTAGCAACCAAAATGGAAACAACAACATAAATAGATTTTTGTCAAGAATTTTTTTAGCTATCTATGAAAACATATAAGGAATGGATTCAAGAATGGGGCCGGAAGCGATCACATCCCAAAAATTTTAAAAAAAAAACTCTTATATTATATTAATAATTTAAAAATAATCTTGAAATTATAATAGTTTTCACCTCAAGTTATTATTTTTTGCACCTCTATTTCTAGCCACATATTCTTCTACGCTCTCAAACGTGGAAATCTGAAATTCTTGCATGTAAGAATAAAATTAGCACAAACAAACAGTGAGATTCTTTATTTTTCATCATAGATCCAAGAAACAAAAAAATAGCACCACGTTTTGCAAAAACCGACACTGAATTTGACTCGGAATTTTTGTCAGTCTTTGAATTATTGATACAGTAAAAAATTTTGTGGTACGGAAAAAAAAAGTCTCAGCCAAATCTGAATATGTGGTCTGCAAGAAAGCTATTAATAACGAATAGTCATACTTTAGTAATTTTTTAATATATTATTATTTTATCGGTGTCTCTAATTGACTATTTTTTCATGGGCACCTATCAATATCCAATATGAATAGGAGGATGGAGGGAGAAGAAACAAAGAAAGAAAGAAAGAAAGAAAGAATAATAATAATAATATTTTGTTTTATTTATTTTTTGCATCATGGATGGTTTTTAATTTTGGATTTTTGGCTAATAGAAAGAAATCAAGAACTCACGCTAGTACAGGTAATTAAATAATGCAAAAAAAAAGAAATTTAATTAAAAAAATTATTAAAAAACTAGATTTAAATGACTTAAGACTGTGTTTAAATCAAAGATTGGGTAAGTGAAAATGAAAAAGAAAACGAACGATCTAACAGTCCTGATCAATTTGCTTTTTGGTTCAAATCCGGTACATTTTTTTTTATGATTATAATCTTGGGTGAAAATGAAAATCGCATTATTTGGATTCATTTAGGTATCCTAATCAATAATAGTATTTTAAGACATTCATTTAAGCTTGCCTTTAAGGTTTTTTAATGATATATTGGGTAAATCATCGAAACCTGAAATCACATTCATACTTTCTTAAATAATAATATATCCAATTATTATAAAGAATATTATTTTTCTCTTAAGCATCGTACATGTTCCAACAATTCATCAACTAAAATAAATATATAATAAATCCAATAATATTTTTGTTATTCAAGAAGCTCAATGGTTTCGTCCATTGCTTCTCGACCATTTCAATTCATTTTTTTATTTTTTTGTTTGTGGTGAAATTAATTTCTATCACTGGAATTATTCTTATAATTAAATATTAAATGCGACAGTAATATCATTATGTTTTATATCATTAGCCAATGAAAATTATAGTTAAAATTTGGATTTAATTACTTGCCGTCCACTAACACAACCGTATAGTTGCCCAAGCAATTGGACGGTTTTGCCCTTTTGTATTAAAAAATTAAAATCATATGTGATATTAGAGTAGCAATTAAAATGTTCTTTTTGTCCCAAACAAAAATGGCTTGTCCCAAACGTTTGAAAATTAAATTCCATAGCCTGAGTTTTGTTTCTGTCACTTCACTTTTTTTGGGGGTCAAAATGGAATTTCGCCGCCGCCTTATTTGTTTTTATTGTCCGTCCATCCTATGGAAATCCCATAATCAAGGCCCCGCACAAGCGGCAATTAATGACAAATCTTCTACATTTAGGTTACGTTTGACATTATTTTTTTTTATTTAGAATAAGTAAAAAGTCAATTTAAATTGGCCTTTTTATTTTTTTATTTTTATTTAATTTTAACTAAAATAAAGTCAAAAAAATAAAAAAATAAAAAATCTTAAACTTTTTGGTAGCAAATTTAAAAAAAGATTAATTTTTAAACATTACCAAACGGAGGCTTAGTAATTTGGGATTTAGTTTTAGTTTTTGACTCCAATAGAACCAATTAAACTTCCGGAAAGAACTAGAGACCCTACTGTTTTAAGATTCTGCAACTCTATAATGTCCTTTTTATGGGCTTACTTTTATTTCATATTCATAATCCGAACGATTCATTTTGTAGAGTCCGTTAAGATTCTACAACTCTACTAATATCTGATCGATTTAATTTTTTGTATGAATTCTATACTTAACGGACTCATTTTGTAGAGTCCGTTAAGTATAAAATTCATACAAAAAATTAAATTGATCAGACATTAATAGGCATATGATAGACTAACATTTGTCTTATACTAGTTTATTTTGAAAATTATAATTGATATTCAATTCTTTTAAAATAAATATATGTTGATCACGTGACTATTAATATCCGATGAATTAAATTTTTTGCACGAATCATTTGCTCAACAACCATATCAAAATGAACGATTTAAACTATTAGAATAGACTTTGAGCGAACTCACTTTAAAGATACTACAAAATTGTAGTGCTTTTAAGACACCATAATATTCAAATCCTGAGTTAATCTCGTCTTCTACTAAAGAAAAAGAAAAAACTCGCGAGAATAGATCTACTTGTGCTAAGAAAGGGCGGAGGCAAGAATGGGTAAATGAAGTTAATTGATTTTATTTAAAAAAATTATAATATTACTTATCATATAATTTATTATAAACATATTTTTAATTTAATAAAAAATTAATAATTTATTTTAAATTTTATAAATTTATAATTTTAATCTCTTCAAATATAAATTCTAATTTTATCAGATAAGCATTAAAAAAACGAAGGACGGTGGAGAACGGACAGCAGCCATGGACAACGGTCAAAATAATATGCGTATAAAAAAATAGTTACACACGTCGACTGAAAAATGGCGGACAATATATGACAGACGCTGAAAGCCAATTGGTGAATGAGAGACGATTTCGACACGACAACTTGAGAGAACGAGAGATGGGACTTAAAGGGCATTGTGGTCTTTTCAAATATGGATGGCCCTTTCCAAACAAAAATAGCTTGACCCAACTGTCCGAAAATTAAATTAATTGCCGGACTTCCCTATATTTTATGAGTTCATTTTTCTGGGTCAAAAATGGAATTTTTGGAATTTTTTTGGTCAGTCAGTCCAAGGCAAATCCATGATTCAAGGACACGAGGGGTAATTACCGACAAATCTTCTTCAATAATTCTTGTTTTCGTTTCCATTTTTGACTTCCATAGAAACCCAGAACACTTCTCACTTTGCTTTCACATAAATTCTGTTTGTTATTGAAGTTTTTTTTTTTTCCTTCTCAATATATTGACTTTAAAAAGAGAATTAAAAAAACAACTCGTGGCAAGGCCAGACCAGGATTTTAACTCGAGGGAGCAAACTAGATAAAAATATTTTTTTCGATTAATAAATCCCCTTATGAATTGTTTGTAGGGTTATTCCAAATCACAAATTCTATAAACACGTGTTTGTTTTTTCACAATAAAATTTCATACTAGTTTTCTTTTTGTTTGCATCTTTTTCTTTTGTTAGAAATTCATGCTATTCATGCCCTATTTGATGGGTAACTAGGTAAAGTACACCTTTTAGATGGGTGTACATTAACACCTAAAAGTTGTTGGTAAAATATGGGAATACAAAATTTAAAAGAATAATTTTATTAATCTCAACAAAATACAATAAATAAAAGTTACAAAAAAATTAAAATCGAATGAGATACAAATAAATTTAAGACGAGTCCTGCAAACACAGTCTCCGTAAGAAAGATTCGCCGTTTATTGAGGGTGTTGTAGAATTTTTTAACGTATTTCTCCTAGGATAAAACGGCTAAACCAGGCACGTCGAAACACCACCGAAATAAGTCTTTGTGAACTTGAATTACATCTGTCTCTCTCTCTTAGAACGAAAGTTATAAAAGAAAGAAAAGAATAAAATTCTATTTGGTGTTCTTGTGTATTATTTTCAATACAAGAACCTCATAATATAAAGAAACAAAATGACCATTTGGTTGCTGAATTCAATACAAAACTGCTAACAATTATTTAGCCCATAAATTTCACTTTATGAGGGTGATTAAACACCAATAACTGCTACCCTTAGGAGCTGTTAATGGATGTCTCTTGGGTTATTAACAGCTGTTCTTTGAACTGTTAATTGTTGCAATTTGGACTTCATTCACACAAAAATCTTTCAACAAAAATGATAATGACAATGACTTTTTTATTTTTTTTGTGGGGACCAGACATTTGACATGACACACATTTCCCTATTAAATGAAAAAAGATCTTCGAAGAATTAAAGCGTTAGAATAATACCAAATTTATAATTATTGGAAGGAATAGATATAATATATGGTACATTGTGTTATTAAGCGATATTTTTTTACAGTCACGAAGGATCGTAGCCCTCCTCCGCCCCATGTAGTTCTGCCCTTGATCCATTGGTTCATCCAGTGCTTGAGACGATTTTGCAGCATGAAAATTGAGCTCTGAGTTTCATTGGTTGAAAAAAATACAACATCTCATTTTCCTATTTTCCTCCTACCCATTATTAAGAAAAAACATATAAAAATCATACGCCGTCACAGAGACTAAACCATGTCCCTAGTGTGCCAAAGACCACGGCAACCAGAAAGGTGCCCACCCATCAAATTCCAAATATTGTATTGGCAATTCAGTTCAAAGGTTACAGGCTGTTCAAAGAAACTGCTATTCACAAGCCCAAATTCAATGTTCTCTGCCCAATTTTCTCCAATACACTGTGGGGTGATCTATCATGCTGACAATTATAATGATTACAGATACAATTATTAGAGTGCGTTCATATGCTGTGATTTGTGCGCTCCACGTCTCACTCAATACACTTTAATTTCTCATTTTATCGTGAAACTTTTTAACAAATACCTAAATTAGTAAGCTATTCACCCAATGAGAAGAAGTAAACGTTTCATTGTTGTTGAAAATTAATGGTAAATGAAAGCCCAAATGGCATATTTAATTTTCAGCTTTAGACTAGCTGTTAGCAAAAGGGATGCAATTGACTATCATTAAACAACAATTAGAAGTTGTTATTTACAGCAATTAGTAGCTATTAGTACAGCAGCTTTCAGCTAACATGGTTGTTGCTGGTATTGGTGCCTTAAACATCCGAATAATGATGGAGTGTTTATGTTTGAGAGATTTTATTTTGTTTTCTCAATTAAAATCTGAAGTATTGTTTGAAAAAAAATATCATCAGAAAACTCAGTTTTCATTCTTGTGATGGATAGATAGATAGATAGATAAAATTTAGTTCGCTAAGAATGTTTCGGAGGTGTTCCGACGTGAGTAGTTCTATCTATTTTATATTAGAAAGAAGACATCGACAACAACCTTCAACATCCTCGGTAGGCGGTGAATCTTTCTTAAGGAGACTACGATTGCATGACTCAGTTCTGTTTGTATTTATTTTTGTATTTTATTTTTATATTTTTTAATTTCTGTAAATATTCAATCGGTTAAACATTTCTTTAACCGGTTGAAACTTATAATTTCAGATTGTTGTAATTGAATGAAATTATTCTTTGGATTTCTATTTCATGCCGAATCAATTTTACCCAACAATTGTATTGGGGAGAGGCAATTCTGAAATGGCAAAATGATTATGGGGATAGATATGCAATTCTAGCAATTGACAAAAAATTTAAAGATTTTATTGTAATTTCCTATAACAAAAACGAAAAGTGAGATGTAATTGGTT
>BRYE01000023.1:27049154-27051654 GCA_030159115.1 Actinidia arguta var. hypoleuca
TTGGGAATTAGGCCAGCCCATTCTGAAGTTTTTGTTCTAGGTTCGTTAGAAAAATGGACTGAAACTGTAGTCTATGGACATGAAACATTGGGATCCTGTTGTAAACAAATCGAGTCAAGTCTAGTAGGCAAATATCCATTGTTCACGTCGAAATTGAAAACCTCATGAGTTTCAAAACTAAGTTCAAGTTCGAATTATATATCTTTTATGCTATATAAGACATCCATTGAATAAAAATGCTATCTGGGAATAATGGCAATTCCAAAATTACTTACGAGAATATTCATTTGAAAGAGACCCGACCAACCTTCAACGGTGCCAATCTATTTTTTGGTTAAATACAATGTTAGATGGAGATCGAGATGCCAAAACCAAATCTAAAGTCAAAAATGACTTTAAAATTTGAAATGGCCAACTATTAAATATACTCTTATCATGTAAAAATGGATACGATAAATTAAATTATATTTTGAGAATATAAATTAAAAATTAAGAACGAATATTAGAGAAAATAGATAAGAATGGAAAGAAGAAAAACAAAAATGTGTGATTGTGCGAGAGAGCTGATAGCTGAGAACTGAGAGAAGAGAGAAAAGAGAAAAGATGACATATATCAATCCTACGAATGAGGTGATATCACGCATTTAACAAAAGAGGTGTAAATGTTAAGGGCCAACTTAAGACGATTTACTCATTTACATTCCCAAAATAGTGTACATTCTCTCCCCATATAACGAGAAAAATAGAAAAGAACCATCTAGGAAAGAAAAAGGCCAAGCTCATATTACGCAGTGTCACGTGGTCTATGTACCAAAAATATTGTTATGGTCTCTACTTTTGTCCGAAAAAGCATGTTTAACACATTATCAAGTATGCATCAGTTATGTAAAACTTGAAAAGTCAGTATATTCCCATTTTGCTTATAGAGAAATACTTTTTCTAGATAGATGAGGATGGCTATATATCACCATTATTTTGTTGTCATTTTATTATATCGTATACACGACGAGATTTGATTCCCTCAATTTTTATTCGTATGGTATTCTCCTAAAACATGGAATCATCCAACGAAGCGGTGACGTAAAATGGTGATACGATCTGACGTCATCAAGGGTATTTACGGTTGGAATGGGTGTGATTATAGTAAAAACCATGAACCAGTGGAAATCTAAAACCAAACCGAATCAGACGAAAACATAGAATGCAATTTGATTTGGTACAATTTCAAAACGATCCATTTCATAATCAAACATCCAAAAGGGATTCATATCTAGACAATAGAGTCTTTTTTTAGCATTAAAAAACTTCATTGATAAAATAAAAGTAACGTGATTTTTCCTATCTATGAAACATGTGGTACTTATATAGGTTGTATTCATATATTACATGAGTTGTTTTATATATTTATATTAGCCTCAGTTTGAAATCAAAATAGTAAACCAAACCGTTCTCCTACGATTTTTTATTTTGTAAACCAAAACCAAACCGTTTTACTCTTCTAGTAAAAACACAAAATCAAATAAAATTTATTACACCGACCCCTAGACGACATCCCATTTCTCCTTTTAAATAGCTTATTAAATATAGTTATGTACCTATGGCTGATCTTAAAAAAAACAGCTTTCTTTGAAATTTAGTTATTTATGTTATCATGATTTATATGGATAGTTTTTTTGTGTGTGGGTCTGAGATTAGATGAAATCAAAGATAATTTAGGATTGATGGACCTACAAAACTCAGAAATTTCTTTGTTGCCTTCGAGAAATTTGACTTTTTCATCTCTATTGGAATCTGTTGGTTTGCAGTCATTTTCGGATAGCATTTTTTACTCCAGTAAAAGTCAAACCATAGTCACACAAGTTCACGTGCGCACGAATTTGCGCATTTATCCCAAATTCGAGATAAATTCGCGGATTATAATAAGCCAATTTGCGAATTAGTTTTTTAATTGGGCGAATTCATCATTTACCATAAGATTAGGATTTCTGTGTAATTAACCACCGCATTGCGATGAAGTCACAAAACTCATTGAAACACAATGAACCGCTAGGAATGGAACACAAGACTCTATCCTTGAAACAATAGCTCTAAACCACTGGGCTGCTACGCTTCTTGCTACATTTTATTATCTTTATCTTTTCCCTAATATCTTGCTGAAAAATGAAAAGAAATTTCTCAAGAAATTTATATTCATAACTAAAGTAATATAATATATTTACTATTAATTCACTAAAAATAATATAATATATTTTTTGTGTTGTAAATAAATTTATATACATATATATTTTATTATTTAATGAACGCTCTCTCGCTTGTGACTTAGACTCAAACCCTTCACCATACAGAGTCCTATCATGGTTTTGATCTCCTGAAATATGGGTCACCATAAGCCCCAACACTGCCAGCCATAAATCCATGCAAAAGGGTTACAAACAAAAATTTATATAAGATTCTTATAAAGAGTGGTGGGTTTTTTTCTCCGAAAAATGTCCAGCAGGGT
>BRYE01000023.1:27066654-27069154 GCA_030159115.1 Actinidia arguta var. hypoleuca
TTGCCTTGACCATTCAAAGGCTAGCATCCTCATGATTCGCATATTGGCAATCACAAACATTTACCCCATTCAATTTCCGCTACAACTTTTGGAATTACATACCATAAGTTACTAGATAGTTGTAAGATCCACAAAATAAACTGTTTTTGCCATAGATTTTGCATTTCATCAATTCCTCCCCATCTTTGGCCAGAAAGAGGCAAACCTTGACATAAAATTCAAGGGGAAATAGTTTATGGATCAAAATACTAGGTGATTTGTCCAGATAAATTCAGATAGTAAAAATTCTTGAAACATTATGCAAAAAAAAAAAAAAAAAAGTCTTCAAACATTATGCAAAAAAAATGTCTTCAAACATAATCAACAAACAGAGACTATATATTAATGATATTCAGACCATATTCCGTATCAACTGGCTTGGTGGATGAAGCGCTCCCTTACTAGATTTGATGTATGATGTGTGGGTTCAAGTCTTACCTCTGCTATATGAAGCTTCCCCTTCATTTATTCCCCTCTTATCAAATGTGAAAAATAAAAACGAATCTCCCTAATGTTATGTTTGGATCTTGTATTTGTCAAGAGAAAGGAAATGAAAGGGAACTGTTTTCTTATCATCGAAATAAGTTCATTCCTGCACGTCCAGATTCTCCATAAAATAGGACTCACTAGAGTATGTGCATATACGTAATTTCCCTCATAGTTACTCAAAAGCAAAGAGCTGTAAATTATTAAAACCATTTTAGAGGGGCAATTCTAGAATAGTAACAGTATACCCAGCCTCAAAAACTGAATTATATTAGAAGAGGTTCTCCGTGTATAAATAGCATAAGATAAGAAAAGATATCATTTCCTCCGTGGAACTTGTTTCTCCAAGTTCTTTTCCACTAAGCAAGCCATTGCATCGAATATTCCGAGCAGTCTCATTAGCAGGTCTCACCCAATACTGAACATCAACTGAATTATAACTGATAAGGGAGGGAAACAGATAATACCAATTACCAGGTTGGTATCATCAGCATGAAAAAACTGGACAGGTTAGTGAGATCTTCGACCTGCATTTCTACTCCATCATGCCCTTTTCTCCATCGGGAAGGACCCAACTTGGCTTTGAGGAAATAGGAAGTTCTACAATATTTAGCTCAGCAAGACTCAAGTGATCAAATCCCTCATTCATCCTAGTTTCTGGAAATGATTCAAGTAGACTAGCTGACCTTCCATTTGTGGACATAACAAGTTACAAAACTGATCAACTTTACCAATTTGGCCCAAGTTAGAACAAGGTTACCAAGTATAGGAAAGATGGAAGATATATTTTTTATTATTCCTTTTTTCTTATAACTGTGGAAGAAACATATATCACATTCACACCCAATTTTACATCAAATACTTATACAAGGCATGCTATGAAAAATTAAGAAACCCATTTCATTTCTTTTTTTTCTTTCATTTCTCAAAGCTTTTGAACACAACATCAAGACAAACATCCGTATTTCGAATTAACAAAAAGAAAGAAAAACAAATTAAGATCAATAACAACCTTTCAATTCCTGACGAAGATCCTCCTCTAAAAAGAAAAAAGAAAACTGAGACTGCTCCATCAAATCGGGGCTCAATCTGAACATGAGAACGCAAAACTCCATCTGATTGAGGCCACCCCCATCGCTGTCGAAATCACAATGAGTTTTCAGCAATGACCAGATCTTCCAGTAAAAAATTCCTATCACTGATTAGATGAAGGGTTTTTTTGGGGGGTCTGGGATTAAATGAAGTCAAAGATAATGATCGATTGACCAAGAAGATTCAGAATTTTCTTTGCGGGCTTCAAGAATTGTGAGGCTAAGTTGTCTCTTTTTTTGTGCAAAGGAGGGCCAAAGCCCTAAACAGAAGAAAGCCTAGCACCGCCAGGACCCAAGATATTTTCCCAAATGAAAAACATCCATGTTGCAGGTGGAGAACAGAGATTTACAAAACCGATCTCCACAGATAGAGCTTCGCGAGCAAGATGATCGGCGTATCGATTAGCCTCTCTATAAATCCGGCTAACATGGCAAGTCCAGTTTTGCCCAATTAGTTATCTGATCTCGAATAAGATATCTGGTACGGACTTAAGCTCGGATAAGAACAAACAACATCGGAAACCTTTTCCGAATATGTTTCTTCAGAAGGAAAATGGGCTAACTTGTCTTTATCATCTCGATCGCAATCAGGTAGATTGCAGTCATTTTCGGTTAGCATTTTTTCTTCTGACCCAAATTCGTAAGTGGGCCTAACTCAAAACACTTTACAACGCCGAATCCTATCATGGTTTTGATCTTGTGAAATATGGTTCACCAGTAGGCCCTACACCGTTATCATTAAATTGATACAAAAGGGACAAGTCCAAACAGAATTTTATATAAGGCTATGTTTGGTTTGATGGAATAATAAATAAAATAGAATGATCATTCTATTGGAATGATCATTTTGGTGTATGTTCTTAATGAAGCTCTACATGCTCTTT
>BRYE01000023.1:27101654-27104154 GCA_030159115.1 Actinidia arguta var. hypoleuca
GAACATTCTTTTGCACAATATGAATCAGTCTCAATGTCCTCAATGAATGTATGAGGAGGATAATATAAAAGTTTAAAAATGTGAATTTTTAAGATGTCATTTCTCTTAGAATTTGTTAATTTCTTTCAATTTTTTGTGTCATTTCTGGACAAGTTCCCCTCAATGGAGAGGTATTTTGTTTATAACTTGGTATGCAGTCTAATAACCCCCTAATTAGAATGACCTATTCCTCTACGAGCAGGTAACTAATTATAGCCTAGACAAAAATCTTGTATAGATTGACCAGTGCTAACTCAATAATAGATAGCACCTAATAAGTAAGATGGAATTAATACAAAAACTTTTCACATATTTAATCAAGACTATTAGTCTTCTCCTACATGTAATTACAGCATTTTTTTGTGGGAGATGCTTCAAACACTAAATTATTTCAAGCGTCTAATCACTCTTCATATATTTTTTCTTCCTTTTCAAATTTCACATATGAGAAGCATCCTCCAAATGTTATACTACAAAAAGATTTGAAGAGTCCGTTGGGAGCGCACTATTAAAGTTGCAAAAGACACGCATTAAAAAAAAGTGATGAAAAAGTAAAATTTGAAGAGTTGTAATTGGAGTCCAATTTAGGCCCAAGGTATTTTTTTTTTTAATCTGGTTTGATTTTTGATTTTGGTTTTGGTTTTGTTTTTTAGTGAGTTTTTTCACTTAGATAAAAAAAATGGTGAAATACACTGACCTCCCCTGAAGTTTTGGTTTAAGACACAAAGCACCCTTGACGTTTTGAAAAAGACACTGACCTCCCCTGAGATTTCAGTTTAAAACACAAAGCACCCCTTCTGTTAGTCAACCGTCACTGACACTGATGCTGACAATGCACCCCTGACCATTTTACCCTTCTCTCTCTCTCTCTCTCTCTCTCTCTCTCTCGATAGATAGATATAGATATACATATAGATATAGATATAGATATCAACAAATAACAAAAAAAAATAGTAATCTAAATAAATTAATTTGTACTAAAAAATGTTTTAACTACCTAAAAGTACATTAAGATAATTTTAATTAATAAAGACAACAAAATGAGTGCATTAAAATTATATGTCTATTTTTTTTATCAAATTTATAATTTTAGTTTTAGTTTTTAATTAAGATAATTTTTTAATAAATATACTTATCAAAAAATAAGTATCCAAATTTAATCCAACTTATATGGATATTCAATCCACAAATCTAATTTGGTCTATTTTTTAAAAATAATTCAACTCATAAAAATAAAATAAAAAATCATTCGGTGCAAAAAATGCAAACCAAGTCAAAAAATTGGACTAACCAATCTTTTTTAAAAATAAAACTGTTTCTTTATATTTGAAAACTATTTCAGAAAAAAGAAATTATTTTTTTAAAGAAAACAGATTTCGAATATATATATATTCAAAAAACTGAAAAACTGTTTCCAAAAAAATAATATTTAAAAAAAAAAACAAGTTTTTTTTCCCCAAAGTTTTTTTTTCATCAATTAAAACAGTTTTTTCTTGAGAAATAGTTTTTTCAAAAAAAATATTTTCAGAAAATAAAATAGTTTTTTTTTAATTTATTTTAAAAGGAAAAAAATGTTTTATAAAAAAAATGAAAAAAAAAACTATTTTGAAAAAAATAGTTTTTCTTAAAAACTTGTTATTCGTTTTTGGAAAACAAAAAAGAGAGCGAAAGAAACTACATCATTTTGGCTCGATTTAAAAAATAAATTATTAAAAAAAACTAAATAAAAAAATTCAAAATTAAAAAAAAAGAAAAAAAACGAGAGAGGGAGCAAGGGTGGCAATATTGTAATTGTCCAAAGTTGTGAGGGCAAAATAGTAATGTTACAACGCCGTTTAGGGGACAAACTCTGACAGGGGAGGTCAGTGTATTTTTTAAAACATCAGGGATGCTTTGTGTCTTAAACTGAAACTTCAAAGGAGGTCAGTGTATTTCATCCATAAAAAAATTATATTTTTTTAATTTCTCTTAACGAGAAGAATTCGAAAATGTATAAAACTTAATCTGATTTAGAAAGTTCATAAATTTTCTAGCCAAACTTAAACAATCCATAGGATAAAATTTATTTTGTATAAAAAAAACTAAATTTCTCAAGTTGGACTTATGACCATCTGGACAAAAGTAATGTGGCTAACTAATTCCCAAGCAACCCACTCAAGTCCTCGCTCTCCTCATCTCCCTCTTCCATAACAACCTCCGCCACAGCAAACTCACTCTTCCCTGTTGTGACCCAAATCGATTTACACACCAATCACACACACGCACACAGAGACACAATAATTTATGAGGTTCGACAACTTACTTATGTCCTCGGTTAGTGTAGCAAATTCAATTTACTAAAAAAAGATTTACAGATTACATATATCTCACTCTCTTACCAAAGGTATGCCACCACCTCCCTCATATTACATTTTTTCACCACAGAATAATACACAACCATAAGAGCTATATATATAGGCTG
>BRYE01000023.1:27136654-27146654 GCA_030159115.1 Actinidia arguta var. hypoleuca
AACATAAGTTTTGTCAATTTTGACCCCATTGAATCTAAGTTCTGATTCCGCTATTATTTTTAACATTTTTTAATGAAAGAACACTTGGTTTGATCCTTAACTTTTTTTAAATCACTAGTAAAAGTATAGATGTTTTGATTTTCCGATTTGTAAACGAATCACTAGTAAAAGAATCACTAGTAACTTTTTTTAAACAATCTTGTATTTTTTTTATTTTTAGTGATTTTTTTCTTCAAATTCAATTGAAAAAAAAAATATACTCGACTAACACTTGGAATCCTTTACATTGTAGGGAACGTCTTTTTTATTTTATTTTACCAAGTCTTTCTTCAGCTCTAATGGAAAACTACTATGTCCGCATAATGGATCTGGTAGTTCAAGTAGAGGTTTATTATTAAAGTGATATTAGTAATACTCGGTATCTTTTAAAATGTAGAGGAAATGTAAACGAATTTTACGCTAATAACAAAGTATAAAATCCCGACAAAATGTACCATATTGCCTGTAAAGCAAGTAGTACTCAAAACTCCAACGTTTGATATCTTCTCTCTTTTGAGCGTCTTCGATATTGAAAAGAGAGAGGAAAAAATCAAAGGAAGCACATGTCCGAAATAATAGGGTGGGTCGCTCGTTATAGGACACATATTTATTTGATACGAAGAAATAATAACCTCGTTACAAGACACATGTTTATTTGTGGTACGCAGAGACGGGCCTATGTTAGGCCGAGTGGCAGCGGCCGCTACCACTAGATTTTAAAAAAAAATAAAAAATAAAAAATTAATTGACTTGTGAGAGCAATTATCAAGTCAAGTGGGCCTCTTACAAATGGGCCTATTAGAAATTGGTCCAAATTAATGGGCTTGTAACTTGCAAGAGCAATTAGACTGTATATCGGTAATTGAAGCCCACACGGTGTCACGGTCCACAGACTCCATACCAAATCTCTGATCTAAGGCTGGGACTTTACATCTCTCGCTCATTCTCTCTCACAATCTCACTCATCGCAGCCACCGAGACTCTAACGCAGCAACGCTCATACTCTCTCCTCTCTCTCACTCATCGCAGCTTCGTAATCGGTCCAATCGGAAGCACTTTCTGCTATGTGGTAATTGGTAAGCGCACGTACCCATCGAAATCCAGATTATATCTATAATTTACTACTTCCATTGCATGATTTGTGACCATTCGGTCCATTTGTCTTCTAATTTATCGACATATTCACTGATCGATCGATGTTATTTGAACTTTTTTCACTAGTCATCGTTATTGATCAATGAAAGCTGACTCTGTTGACTGTTGAAATAGCTATTAATCGATCGAAATTATCGAATGGTAGTATGTTGTTGTTATAATTATAAAAAATTCAACCATCTATTACAGTTTACAGATCTTGATTTGTCCCTTGAAACACTAGTCTAGGCTGTCTAGCCACTGTCGAAGATCTTGCTGTGGTTTTTCGATGAGACAAATAAGGGAAAGTGGAATTAGTAACGAGCTTGATTGGATAATGGATGTTGTTTTTTCATTTTTGGATGCTAGAGTAGTAGAGTGGATTTTTTTGCTGCTTGTGAAATTGAATTGTTTCTAAATTAACAGTACCTTGAGATAAATAAGGAAAAGTGAAATTATTCATACAAAAAAGAACCCAATTCGACCCAATCATCAAAAAAAATTGGTCACTGCATAAATATAGTCAAATACCCAATTCAAATACCCATTTATAAGAACCCTAACTAAGCAAAAAATAATATATTTTTTTTGCTAGCATTGTTCAAGAACCACAATGGGGATGAAAGTGAAAGAAAGACAAGGAATTAGGAAATTGATGTTATTATCCTAACTGATCTTCAGAGTCACTTGTTTGGTGCTTTAGAGTTTGATCCTTTGATACGTAGTATTATCCATTTTCAGGATAGTTTTTTTCTTAAACTAACAGTACCTTGTGAAATTTAATATGTAGTATTATCCATTCATTGCGTTGTTCTTAAACTAACACTAACAGTACCTTGTTAATTTTGTTCTTTTATTTTTTGGTTAATACAAAGTCGCACGGATCGAATTGTTCTTAAACTATTTGGTAAAGAACCAAGTGATTTTCCTTTTGTCCTACGACTAGCACAACCACATGTACTTTTTCAAACTATAATATTCTGAGTACTCCTTTTATTAAATAATTCTTTTTCTTTTTCTATTTAGAGAGACTGGGTCCGCCACTGGTGGTACGAAGAAATAATAAGTACATCACCAAGTGCACTGAGAGTAAATTTAGAGGCAATATTGATTATAATTTGTATTTTTATATATTTTCATGTATCTGTTTTTTATGTATTATTAAATGTACTCTTATTTGAACATGACTAAATCAATATTGGCCTAAGAGACTTTTCATTTGAAAAAAGTATTTATTTGCAAATTATTAATGTGTTTGATTATTAATTGTTAGTATTTTTGTTATTTTTATATATATACTTTTTATTTTGATTCATATTTTTATATTTTTTAAAATTTTATAAATAACGACTCCCAAAATTTATAATTAAAAAATAAAATAAAATAAAATATTATAAACATATAATAAAAAAAAATATTTATCTAAAAAAATGATAAAAAAATTAATTAAAAAAAACTAATGAAATAAAAAAGAAACAAAACTAAAAAACAACAACACAAAACTGGAAACAAAAAGGGGGCGGCTGGGGAGGAAAAAATAAGTGGGGGTGTCAAGGGCATAATAGTAATTGTGGAGAGATTTTTCTTTTTTTGGGGGGAAGCAGCTCTCATTATTGCCCCGTCGAAGATAAATTGAATTATTTTATATTATCTTTATTTTTTTAGTTTTTTTTATTAATGGCCCAAACTCCGTTTGTTTTTCTGTTCATAATGGGCTACCATATATTATTGTCCCATATAAGATAAATTGAATTATCTTATATATATATAATTTTTTTTTAGTAAGAACTAATACTTTTACTGGGTAACTGGATTAGAGGAATAGAAAAGTACAATAAATAATGATTTTTTTACAAGAAACACTAAAATCAAATTAGCTTGATAAAAAAATCCAAAATAAGCCGGATTTCAGTAGTTGTTTGGTAAATAAAATACTTTTTTATCTTTTGTGATTCTTCTAATCGAGATGAACGGAAAAAATAAAAATATTTGACCAAAAAATTAACTTAAAAAATGTATCCACACTTCTTTCAAATACTTTAAAATAACTAAATTGAATTCTTCTCTGTTTGGTTTCTGTTTTTAGATATATTTTGCAGAAATTCTTTAAAAATTTGTTGACTGACTTTTTGGAACTCATTTTCAGAGAAATTTTCGAAAAACTGGTTATGATAAAAAAAAATCATAAGACATGAAAATGGTGAATATTTCAGTTTTCAAAAGTAATTTGCATAAATAATTCTGAAAACTGTAACCAAACAGATTGTTACCAGCATTTACCGTGGAGAAAAACGACAGGATCGCATCTTCCAAGCAAGGACCATACAGCAGATAACAAACAGCCCATAATATCCCCAGTGCCGCACCGTTAAGATGGAATCAAACTTCATATTTTTTCGATTTCTAGTGTTGAGAGTCTGAAAGAGTAAAATGTAAACAATTTTACTTGGAAAAAAGTTAATCAAAGACATAAAATATATCATTTTTATTTGGCAAATTAACTTTTCAATATTTTTTTTCCTCTCATTTGGACCAAGATTTTACATTTCAGATTTAAAGTATAAACACGAAAGACGAAAAAAACAAATCAACTGAAAATAAAAAAACATTCTACTTCTATTGAGTGCAAACGCTACGAAGATATTTAGACAATTTTTTACAAGATTGGGTGGGAAAAAAAAGAGTAAATTAAAAAAAGAATTTCAAGATTTTTTAAAAGTATTATGTTGTAGTTAAATTTTTTTACTTTTTCGGTTCTATTTAGATTATTTTCATCTTTTTTGAATTTGATTTATTTTTTAAATTCCTTGAAACCCAAAAAAAATCCAAACTAAAACTAAAAGAAGTCCATCAAAGAAAAAATAATCCAAATAACAAAATTGTACCCCAAATTGATGTTGGGAAATTAGACGCTGCTAAATTCCACCAATGATTTTGCCAGGACCTTGGGATTCAGTGGCTCAAGAGAATAAATAAAATGCAATTTAAATGGACAGAATGAATGTAGAGAAATTGACACAAGACGAGGATATACGTGGTTCACCAATTTGGCTACGTCCACCTCTCACACCCACTTTCACTAAATAAATATTGTGTTTACAAATTGTGTATCACACAAACACACACTGTGTATCACCCACACTCAAAAAATACTCACTCCGTATTTTTGGCTCACAAACACAACACTCCTTTCTCTCTCTACAATTGCTCTCAAATTTCACACTTGCAATTTTTCTCTTACTCTCTCGGTGATTCTTCCTCACTCCTATTTCCTTTGCCATTTGATGGCTTTTTATAACAAATGGAGGGCACAAATAAAAAATCATAAAGATAGGTGAGTGGTGGGGTTTTGTCTCCATTATTCACAAAACATGGGTTGCATGTTCCATGGCTTTATCTCCACAAAACATGAGTTGCATGTTTCATGGCTTTATCTCCATCATCCACAAAACATGAGTTGCATGTTTCATGGCTTTATTGTCTCCATTCTTTAACAATCTCCCACTTGGAGACTTTTGAACTGCAACTCATTCATCGTATCTATTAGTGAGCTGGGTGTGAGATTCTCCAGTCTTCTATCCTTGAAGACCTACTGAAGCTGAGCACAACTTCAGTTTCTCTGTAGTAACTATCTTGGTTAACATGTCAGCTGGATTCTTACTGCCCTGGATCTTCTCAAGTATTAACACCCCATCTTCTAATAAAGATCTGACGAAGTGATAACGAAGTCCTATATGCTTGGTCCTCGAATGAAATGCTGAATTCTTTGCCAGATGTATAGCACTCTGACTGTCACTGTGCAAAATATTCTTCATCTGTTTTAGACCCAATTCTGCTAACAATCCCTGTAACCAGATCATTTCCTTGCTGGCCTCGGTCACTGCTACGTATTCTGCCTCTGTAGTAGATAAGGCAACGATCTTTTGCAATTGTGACGCCCAACTAACTGCTGTAGTACCCACCGTGAAGATGTAACCGGTAGTACTCCTCCTATTGTCTACCTCACCAGCAAAGTCCGAGTCTACAAAGCCTTGTAGTCTCAATTCTCCTTTTCTGAAACATAAGCATTTTTCAGTGGTGCCTCGTAGATACCTTAGTATCCACTTGACTGCTTCCCAGTGTTGCTTTCCAGGATTAGTCATGAATCTGCTCACAGCTCCCACTGCATGAGCAATATCTGGTCTTGTGCAAACCATGGCGTACATGAGACTTCCAATGGCTGAGGCATATGGAACCTTAGCCATGAAGTTTCTTTCTTCCTCCGTCTTGGGTGTCTGTTCCTTGGATAGTCGAAAGTAACTAACCAAAGGTGTACTAACTGCCTTAGCATCACTCATGCTGAACCTTTTCAGAACACGCCCAATGTACTCCACCTGAGATAACTGCAAAGTACCATTTGGCTTGTCTCTGTTGATTCTCATCCCAAGAATCTGCTTTGCTGCGCCCAAGTCCTTCATGTCGAACTCACTCGACAGTTGCTTCTTCAATTTTCTGATTTCGCCCATGTCGGATCCTGCCACTAACATGTCATCGACATAAAGTAGCAAAATAATGTAGCTGGACTCAAATCTTTTGAAGTAGCAGCAATGGTCAGCATTGCATCTGAAATAGTTGTTTGTTTGCATAAACCTGTCAAACTTTTTATACCACTGCCTTGGAGCCTGTTTCAATCCATACAAGCTCTTCTTCAATTTACACACGAGCTTCTCATTTCCATTCTCTGAGAAACCCTCCGGCTGCTGCATGTATATCTCCTCCTCAAGATCACCATGGAGGAAAGCAGTTTTTACATCTAACTGCTCAAGATGCAAGTCTTCTGCTGCAACAATGCTTAAAACTGACCGAATGGTAGTCAGTTTCACAACCGGTGAAAATATATCGGTGTAGTCGATTCCTTCTTTCTGCTGGAAGCCTTTGGCTACAAGTCTTGCCTTGTACCTCTTGGAACCGTCATGTTCCTCCTTGACTCGATACACCCATTTGTTGTGTAAGGCTTTCTTTCCCACGGGTAACTCAGCTAGCTCCCATGTCTTGTTAGAGATAAGGGACTTCATCTCTTCTTTCATTGCAAACTCCCACTTGCTAGCATCCTCCACCTGACATGCTTCATCGTAGCATTCAGGTTCTCCAGCATCAGTGAGTAGTAAATAATTCATGTACTTTCTGTTTGGTACAAGAGGCCGTGAAGATCTCCTTAGTATAGGAGATGGAGATGGAGACTGTGGTGGATCAATCTGTTGTGTACTACTTTGGGGTGTCTGTTCCTCTAACTGAGGACTCTCATTTGCTTGTTGCACTATACTTTTATCTGGGATATCATCTGGATCAACGTACATAGGATCACCCATTGTTACATCACTAGACTGTAGTGCATCTCTGTCTTTGTACATCACCCTCTCATTGAATATCACGTCTCGACTTCTGATCACCTTCTTGGTCTGGTCATTCCAGAATTTGTACCCAAATTCATCTCCACCATATCCGATGAAGGTGCATTTTAGTGACTTAGGGTCAAGCTTTCCCCTAGCCTGGTCACTAATATGCACATATGATACACAACCAAAAACTTTCAAGTGTGAAAGTTTTACCTCTTTTTCGCTCCAAACCTCCTCTGGTATTCTGTGCTCTAGTGGAACTGATGGTCCTCGGTTGATCAAGTAGGCTGCTGTGTTGACTGCCTCTGCCCAGAACTGCTTGGGCAATCCTGCATGTATCCGCATGCTTCTGGCTCTCTCAGTCAATGTTCGGTTCATTCGTTCTGCTACGCCATTCTGTTGCGGTGTCCCTTGCACAGTCCTCTCTAGTCTGATGCCATTTTCATAACAGAACTTCTTGAACCCAGTGCCATCATATTCACCACCATTGTCGGATCTCAACTTCTTGATTTTTAGGCCTGTCTCATTTTCCACCATGACTTTCCACTTCTTGAATACTTCGAACACTTCTGATTTGTATCTCAAAAAATAAACCCACACCTTCCTGGAATGGTCGTCAATGAAAGTCACAAAGTATGACTTCCCGCCAATGGATGAGACAGTAGCTGGGCCCCAAACATCCGTGTGAACTAGCTCAAGCTTTTCTTGCTTAGGCGGTCTGCCACTCTTTATGAAGCTAACTCTCTTCTGCTTCCCAAAGATACAGCTTTCACATAAGTCAGTGTCAACTGACTGTAGGTCTGGTAGTTTCCCCTTGGAGTGCATGATCTTGAGCCCCTTGTCACTCATGTGACCAAGTCTCTGGTGCCATAGGTTTGGATCGTCCTTGCTGTCTACAACTGCAATTGACCCACAAGTGTTTGCTGTCATATAGAGTGTACCACTCTTCTGGCCACGAGCAACTGTCATTGCACCTCTGGAAACTTTCCAGGAATTGCCATTGAAGGTTGTGACATAACCTTCGGTTGCTAACTGACCTACTGAGATCAGATTTTTCCTTAAGTCAGGAATGTGTCTCACATCCCTTAGCTTCCACACAGATCCGTTCAGCTTGATCTGTACATCGCCCTTGCCAACCACGTCACAAGGCTGATCATCACCAAGATATACCTTGCCAAGGTTGCCTGGAGAATAACTCATTAAGAGTTCTTTGTTGGAGGTCGCATGGAAGGAAGCTCCGGAGTCTAACACCCATGACTCCGACTTGTTCTCCAAAGAGCATATCAGTGCATCGTCTGTCTCTTCTGCTACGATGTTTGCTTCCGTCTTTCCTTCTTTTTCTTTCTTCGGGGATCTACACTGATTTTTGTAGTGCCCGGTCTTGCCACAGTTCCAACATTCGATCACCTTCTGGTTCTGATTTGAATTGTTGGAATTTTTGGGATTTCGAGATTTCGACCTTCCATTTCTGGATTTGAACCTGTTGCGCCCTCCGCTCCTGTTTGAATCTCTGCCTCTGCTTTCTACGTTTAAAGCTGACGTCGAGGTGGAGACACCATTTGACCGATTTCGAATTTCTTCAGTCATAATTGTGCTGACTACATCATCAAACTTCAGTTTTGTCTTTCCTGCAGATCCGCTGATTGCAGTAACTGTGCCTTTCCAACTCTCAGGCAACTGTCCGAGAATTAAACAGGCACGTATCTCATCAATGAAAGACATGTCCACCGCCTCTAACTGGTCCGTCACTTCTTTGAACACGCTGAGATGTTCTCTGAATTGCGCTCCTTCTGACATCGTCATAGTAAATAACTTCTTTATTAGATGAATTTTATTTGCTGCAGAAGGCTGTTCGTACATACTGGAGAGGGCCGCCATGAGAGACGCAGTTGTCTTCTCATTTTTAATGTTGTAGGCTACTGACTTTGACAGTGATAGCCTTATGGTTCCGAGAGCTTTCCGGTCCAGCAGCTCCCAGTCTGAATCTTTCATTTCCATTGGTTTGTCATCCAAAGGTAAATAAAGATCTTTCTGGTACAAGCTGTCTTCTATTTGCATTTTCCAGAATCCAAAATTTGTGCCGTCAAACTGAGAAATTTTGGACTCTTTCTCTGACGCCATTGCTCCCACTTGAACAAAAAAAAATGATTACAAAAATTACTTTGCGGAGTAATTTTTAGTAAATGCCTGCTGTGCTTTTGGTTCGCCAACCAAAGGCTCTGATACCAATTGTTGGGAAATTAGACGCTGCTAAATTCCACCAATGATTTTGCCAGGACCTTGGGATTCAGTGGCTCAAGAGAATAAATAAAATGCAATTTAAATGGACAGAATGAATGTAGAGAAATTGACACAAGACGAGGATATACGTGGTTCACCAATTTGGCTACGTCCACCTCTCACACCCACTTTCACTAAATAAATATTGTGTTTACAAATTGTGTATCACACAAACACACACTGTGTATCACCCACACTCAAAAAATACTCACTCCGTATTTTTGGCTCACAAACACAACACTCCTTTCTCTCTCTACAATTGCTCTCAAATTTCACACTTGCAATTTTTCTCTTACTCTCTCGGTGATTCTTCCTCACTCCTATTTCCTTTGCCATTTGATGGCTTTTTATAACAAATGGAGGGCACAAATAAAAAATCATAAAGATAGGTGAGTGGTGGGGTTTTGTCTCCATTATTCACAAAACATGGGTTGCATGTTCCATGGCTTTATCTCCACAAAACATGAGTTGCATGTTTCATGGCTTTATCTCCATCATCCACAAAACATGAGTTGCATGTTTCATGGCTTTATTGTCTCCATTCTTTAACAATTGAATTACAGTTAGCAATATTAATTATGCTTTTAAGTAGAGAGAGAGAGAGAGAGAGAGAAAGAGAGAGAGAATCAAGAAATTAATTGAAAAACGAGTAGTTGGGTTCATTACCGATGGCATTGGGTGCCTTGAAATGCAGCGATCATAGTAAGTAATTGCCAGAAATGGCACAAATGGATCGTATTCGAAACCAGGAATGTCTACTAACTGTACGAGAAAAAATAAACAATCCAAATTCAGCAAGAATATATACACACATACATACATATATATATTGAATTGCTTCAAAGAAGTCAAAAGTAATTATTTGTTGACATTCATACTTGTAGCATTTGGTTTATGGCATGGCGTTTGAGGCGGTGAGCTTCGTTATTCTGGAAGAAACCTGGAGCCGCCATGAACTCTGTTTCGGTCTCAAACGGCCTCTCAATTGTTTCCATTTCTTGATTCAATTTAGAGTGCAGATTCTGCTTAAATGAAATATTTCTGGGTTTACGAGAGAGAGAGAGAGAGAGAGAGAGAGAGCGTAATTGACAGAAAAAGTTTTTGGGTTTCGCATCTCCCTCCGTCCCTGAGCCTGAGGCAGTTTTTTTGTTCGTTATTACAGTTGGTTGTAA
>BRYE01000023.1:27159154-27164154 GCA_030159115.1 Actinidia arguta var. hypoleuca
ACTTTTCTAAGATTCATTTCCCATTGTCACAGACAAGGTTTTTCAGTTACCTTTCTTTCATAGCCAAACATATCAATACTTCATGCAAGTGTTTGAAGGCAGGCATTTACCTAAATGGACATAGATTCCATTAACTAAATGGAAGTGAATCTTCTGTGAATCATTTCTTGTTGAATGATGTAAAATTATCTTCTATTCTGAACTTCTTAAAAAGAAAGATTATAAATAAATCAAGTTCAACTCATTAGCACTTTTAAGTTAGTAGCAATCTTTGCTCTTGAGAGAGAGTGTCCGTATTAATTTAGTTTATAACTATACTTAAGATATGAATCTCAAATTGCTAGCACTTTTAAGTTGGTCATGACCTTTGCTCTTTGAGAGAAAGTGTCATGGATCAATTAACATCAAACCCCTCTCCAACATAATTGAGAAAGAATGTGTATCATATTCTGTTTATCTCTCAATTCCATCTTTCTTTCTCTAAGTTTTTAAACCCCATCTCTCAAGTTTCTCCTACAACGTTGACATTCAGCAACTATCCCACAAAAGTTCTAGTTCTAACCAACGATCAAACTTTCCTTTTGATGTGTTGTTTTCAGTGAGCATAGATATGGAAATGTTTCGCAAATGTTTCACAAACATTTTAAAAGAGACAAAAAGAATCAGAAATTCATGGAAATCTTTAAAAACATGTAAATTGTCATAAGTGCATAAAAGCCTAACAATTGTTAATCATATCTGTTCAGATTTATACATTCAGTCGCTCATACTTAAAAGGAAAAAGCATAAAATCAGAAAGTAGACAGTAGTTAAAAAACCGAAAATTGTCAAGTATTGTCAAACAAATTCCAAATTAATGACAACACCGATTATTGTTTTGCAATATACTGCTTTCATTGGACACTGAAATTTCATTATTCCACTAGTGTTTCGTTTCTGTCCCTCAGCAAACGCAAACCTTTTTGTGCATTGGTTCTAACAAATCACGTCACGAACAACAGATTGAACAGCACACAAAGAAATGATACACCTGATCTTTCTGTGGAAATGGAAGCTATCACAATCAAGTTCTAGGCAAAAGAAAAAAGCCTGATGTAATAATCCAGAAAGTTTGTAACCATAATTACGAAATAACGGGCGAATTATAAAATTTTAAGATATTCGACGAAACAAATGGATTTCAATCTCCCCGGAAATGAGGCGAGAGAGTTGTTGGAGCTATAGAGTAGTTACCTACCTCGACATGGTCATAGGTATCTGGGGCGATCCGGTCTACGATGCGCAGGTGGCGTACTACACTTTCCGGTATTTTCATTTCAGGTAATGCATCATCGTCTTCGTAATCGCGTTGCGTATCTCAGAAACCCTAGAAACTCTCTGTAATCCACGGGTGACGCACGGTGGGCGGGAGTCGCCTGTGCCAGATTTCCAGCGAGTGCGAGCGAACAGATATGGATATTGAAGGCCAAACGTTGGCGTCGTTTCAGCCGTCCACGGTGGTCACCTCTCTCGCCGTGGCCTATGAGCTCATTCTCGCGCTTTTTGGTCCTCTTCCGTTTAGTCTAGGGTAAGTACTATGTGACCTTAAAAGTGTTAGTAAAATTGCACTTAAGCCCATAAACTTCATGTTTTCTCTATTTAGTCCTTCACCTATGAGACTTTCGTCAATCTATTTCAGTTAACAGCTGCCGTTAAATCCTTCATAGTGAAATGCAACGTAGTGCCGAAAATTTTTCCATTTTAGTCTAAGTATTACATTCATCCACTCTCTCCATTCAATTGTTACACATTCTCAGCTTGGTCCTTTGAGTCACTGCCAAATGGTCTTTTCAATTTTACAAAAAGGCCGCCGCAATTACTAATTGAACACATTACAAAAGCTTAAAAGGTGAAGGACTATTTTAGGAAAATCTAAAGTTTAAGTTCAAATTAAAAATTGAATAATACTACAAGGCTGCAAAGTGTTTTTTCACACATAATCTAAAAATAATTTGTTAATACTGTGGATCCATTTGTTCATGGTCCCACTTAAAGAAGTAGTAAATTCCCCTATTTTAAATCAATTACTACCGATAAGGCTGGCGTTTATTGCCTGTGAAGTTGCATAACTTGTTTTCTATGTATGTGACCCATATTAAGGGGTTAGGTCCAATTAATGTCACCCGAGGGTTGGAGCGAGAAAGTTTGCGTAACCCAAAACCAAATAAAGTCAATAGGGTATTTTACGCTTAAAAAAAATAATTTAAAAAGTAATATGTTGGATTTTAATTTCGGGGAAGCAAAATGTAAATGAAAAATATATAATTTGTAAGGAAAAATTACAATTACCTTTCCTGAAGTTTATGTTTAATACAAATTCCTCTCTCACCTTTTATAAATTACAATATAACCTCCCTGAGATTTAAAATTATATTACAAGTTCTCCCTATTTGGATGCCGTCAACAACAAATTTTTATTAAAATACAATTTTAACTCTCTCTCTCTCTCTCTCTCTCTCTCCCTCCTTTTGCGTCTACCATCACCACCATCTCCTCTCTTGAAGTTGTCTTTTGTATAATTTTGAAAAAATTAAATCCAAATTAAAAAAATATATTTTGATCTATGTGGGGGGTGGGGGGGTGGGGGTTGAGAGAGAGAAAGACTTTATTTCTTTCTTTGGTTTGATTTGGTTTCGGTGGGGTGGGGTTCGGTGGGGGAGAGAGGGAGCTTTGAGTTCTAAGTCCTGTTGGATAGATTTTTTTTCAAATAAATCACGACTCATTTAAAACTATTATGTAGGTTTTATAGATTGGATTGTTTTGAATGATAAATTTTTTACTCTGTTTTTTAACTAAAAACGTAATATATTATGAATAAGATTTTTTGTGTCCACTATGTTTTTTAATTAAATATATCATTCTCAAATATTTTATCATTGTTATATATTTTAATTTATATTTTTTTATGTGTAAAATGATAAATTTATTATTTTTTATAATATTTTATAGAATAATAAATTTATCATTCTACGAGCTATACATGCTAAATAATCACAATATGAGAATTTGTTAAAATAATCATATTTGTTTTCCTTTTATTTCAAGAACCTTTTGAGAATTGGTTGAAATAATAAGAAATAATTCATTCATGATTTTTTTTTCTTTTTTTGTTGACGTCGTTGACCTTGTCGCCGTCACTGTCACCATATTTATTGATGACGGTGGTAATGTCGGCTTCATCGGCTCTAGCATCGTCACTGTCGAAGCCCATTATGAATTCATTTTTTCTTTAAATAATAGTGTGTGTATATATATATGACTTCATTTTAGATAAACCAATTACTTAGAATTTAAATGAGTTTAAGTCCTCTATCAAGGATCTTACTGCAATTATCTCTTTTTTGCCAAAAGAATAACCAAGTCGTTTAACATAACATATAAGGGTATTTAAGTAATTTTGTCACCACATATAGGAGACCAACTATGACAGGGAAGGTTAACATAATTTCTCAAACGTCGGGCGAAATCTATATTTAAAGCAAACCTTAGAAAAAGTTAATGTAATTTGCCCAAATTATAATTTTTCGTCACCTATATAATGTGAAAATATTAGTAGCCAGTACCACTATAAAATAAGAGTTTTTTAACTGCAACCATTGGGTCTATTCGTGCTTATTTGTGTTAACAAATATTTTTTGCAAGAGTATAACTTTCACTCTCTTCGTAGTTTGTTCTTTTAGTTGGAATGATTTTGAAAGAAAAATACAACATTTCAACTTAATAGTTAAGAATATTTTCCTAATATTTCACTTAAAAGTATTTATGCTTTGTTAACATGAAGTTAAAGAAATAATAATATAAAGAAGAAGAATATGAAAACCCCAAGTATGTGTAAATTGAAGTCTTAATGATGAGCATTTAGCTTGTTGCTTGCTAAGCAGATCATTATGCAAAAAAATCAAGTTTATTTTACATTAGCAATATATAACTGAACACAATGGTGGAGTCAGGAATTTAGAACAGAGGTGGCAACTGTTAAATAATTACTTGAATTTTTTCTATAAGTAACAATAATAAACTTAGAAATTCATAAACATGTAAAAGAATTATTAGGACAATAAGATATAAAAATATTTACATGTGATTAATATACACAAATAACTTAATTACCCAAAAAATATGTACACAAAGAATTCTCCAAAAACAAACTAAACTAATACATAACCAAAATGTATAGTATTGCCAAGTCCTTGACTAGATATTGGGACATTTTTAATAACTAGAGTCTCTTTTGCAAAAATAAAATTTATTAGGAGGCCTAGGGTGGGCACTAGTGTAATTTTATAAAACAAAACATATTTTTTTCTCATTATACGTTGTGATGCAAGTATAATTATTAAAAAATTGAGGGAGGTCATGTGTCCCTCTAGGCCTATGCTCCGCCACTAATTGGACCGCATTGGTCTTACAAAATTTGACTACAATTATAATTCTAAGAGTGAAAGTCTATCTTTGTATAACAAACATGATTGAATCATATAACTTCATATTTTTGACATGCATGATTTGTTCTATAAGATTTATGAATTAACAGTTTGAATTACCGATTAACCGAGGTGAATTGTACATGACGACTCAATAGGCAGTGTTAGTAAGTGCTAAGAGCACAAAAAAATATTTTCTTAATACACATTTTATATATTTTTATATACTTTTTTATATATATTTAATACATATTTGTTTACTTCAACCATCACTTATTGGAGTATAGTTAACCTTTTCATTAATAAAAGGCTTAATTTCATAAATATCTCCTAAACTATCATCTTTTATCATTTTTACTTTCTCATTTAAAAAATAAATCATATTGACCCTTTTAACTATTTAATTGTATCACTTACACCCATATCATTACTAATCTGTTTAAAATAGTAAATGAAATCAATCACACGTTGTCCAGTAACATAAATTAAATCCCATTTTATGTCTAAAATGTTCTTATGTTTTTACAAAAAATAAGT